>JANHGN010005334.1:0-10400 GCA_024605025.1 Megaceryle maxima | reverse complement strand
ACCTGGAGCAGAAACAGTAACCCCTAACATACAGGGGAACTAATTATAGTCAAAAAAAAATCCAAAGACAATGCTAGAGAGAAACCTTAAGCTTTTTTTTTTTTTTTTTTTTTTTTTGGTGTTTGTGTAGAGGCAGAGATGTTCTAGTTGTATATGCACACAAGGTTGAAATGTTCAGGTCTGAAGATCAACAAGAAGAGAACCATTTTAAACAGTGTAAACATTATTTTAAATAATCTGGGGCATAATTTCAGTGCTTAATTGAAATCCTAGAACTGATTTGTGGCTCATCTGGGTACATGGGAAGGCAGAAGAAAGAGCAACTACAACAAGTGCCAGCAGCGTTTGACCCCCTCCAGGAAACAAAACACAGAAGATTTATGAAAAGTGGGTTTGCCCGGAGCAAGAGCTGGTAATTGATGTTCAAATTCTCATCATTTGTTAGTAATTAATCAGAGCAGTTTGCAATAACACCTCTAGTACAAAAGTAATGATGTGTCATTCATGCACAATTCCCAGCGGTTATGATGTTCCAGAAGTACAGGAATCCTCTTGTACAGGTACGAAGTCTGAAGTTGTTTATAGTGAAATGCAAACAAAGTACTGCCGAGAAACCCACCAACCATCGTGCTGGTGGAGAAGAAAAATTAATGCTTGTGGTAAGTGTGAAAGCCAGGGGAGATGGTGGGCCCTGTCCTGGCTCCTGACAGCACAGAGGGCTTCCCAAGAGCCGCCTGCAGCTCACCATGTCACCCAGGGGCAGGCAAGAAATGGTAAACAAGGTTTCTCTGTTGGCATCAAATACTCATCACTACTTTAAATGGTACAGTCGAGTGAAGTCAATGTAACAAAACCAAACCCAGGATTGCAACAAAACCAAACCCAGGATTGCAACAAAACCAAACCCAGGATTGCAACAAAACCAAACCCAGGATTGCAACAAAGTGTGCAGATCTTAAGCGTGACTATGTTAACAAAATAACTGACTTGGCTGGTAAATAAATGTACTACTCTTACAGAAACAAACAGCTCTGTATTCAGGCATAAAGAGAGCACCTGGAGGTGAAGCACTCCGCTGCGCTAGCTGTGGTCAAGGAACGGGGTACAAAGCTCGGGGACAGCGAGGAACACCAGGCATTACAATAAACACATCACGCTACCAAAATGATTTAACTCACAAAGCCCAGGAAATAACAAGTTTCAACAACAGCAACACAAAGAAGCGACCTGCGTGTACCCGTAGCAGGAGGCGCTGCAAACGCGCTGCCTCCACGTGTGACGGTGTAACGCAGATGATGTAAAATGCCACAAGAGATTGCCCTTCCCCAGAGGGGTACAACAGCACACAAACTGCTCTTTGCATGAGGTCTCACAAGCATACTGGGCTCGGACACGAGTATGGCCAAGGAACCCGTGTCTGGGGTTTTCTGCCGCATCTGTATTTTAAGTAAAACACAGAAGAACCTTATTCAATTGATTGTGGGGAGCTGCAGAACTCACTCATTCGTGCTATGAGGTCATACCAACTGTCTGCATACTTGTTCCTTTTTTACAGTTTTGTTACAAATTGAGTCATTCCCTCCCTGTTTTCTTAAAAGGTAAAAGAATAATCAAAACAGGTAATTTTCTTAAAGGATAAATTTCACTTTTCTATGTGCAAGGCCTATCACAGAACCACACCATCACATTCCTACTCACACAAAGGGGCTGTGTCTTTCGAGGGACACATCATTCAGTAACTTCACTCCGTGGAACAGCACAACTTTTCCTCAGAGTGCCTTTTCTGGGGACTAGCAAATGGAAGAGCAAGTCCTCAGGAAGCCCAGGGGGCACTGTACAGAAGACACCTCTGTTCACAGGGTAGCTCTGCTCTGTAGCAGGAGCCATTGTGAAATCACCACGTCAAAGCCTGGGCTGGAGCTCCCAGGGAGCTGCTGCTTCAGCAGAGCCCAGCGAGGGTGGATAATGTTAACACTGGTTTACACCAGGCTCACAGCCCTGAAGGTCTTCCCACCAGTAGCACAAAGACAGAAAAGTGTTCCCTGAAGGCACCACCAGAGCTCCTCTCCCAGTGTGCAGAGATCGTGAATTACTGAAATTCTTCATTTAAAGAAAGGGAAATAATCCTCCTCACCACAATGCCAGGCATGGCGATTGATGTTGCCTTTCAGAGAGTGCAAGACAGAGCCCTTTCAGATCAAGCCCAACCACTGCCCCAGCACTGCCAGGGCACCACTGACCCATGGCCCTCAGCACCACAGCTCCACGGGGGGCTTGGAAACCCCTCCAGGGATCACGGGGACTCCACCCCTGCCCTAGGCAGCCTGGGACAGCCCTGGACAACCCTGCAGGGGGTGGAAGAAATTGTTCCTCGGCTCCAACCTAAACCTGCCCTGGGGCAACTTGAGACCAGTTCCTTTTGTCCTGTTGCTTGTTCTCTGGGAGATGAGGCCAGCACCCATATGGAAGGGCTCTTTCATCTTCCCAGAGAGTTTAAGCAGCACATGTTAAAATAGCTCTGGTTTCTGCATACAGCTGAAAGCTGAGAAAAAAATCCAGGAATTTAGATCAAAATCCCAGCATCCTCTGAAGAGTCAGAGGCTATCTGGTCACATGATGAATGAAAACTCATCAACTAGACATTTCTGTTCACTCAACAGTTGAACAAGTTAACCTGTCTTGCATCATAAGAAGAAGTTTCACTTCCACTTGCTGAGAGACAGAAACTGCCGAAGGGAAAGTTCCTCCCTTGCTGGCCTCAGTCCCACCGAGAGCGCCAAGCAGCAGCCGTGCCCCGCAAGGAACCAGACACCTTTGATCGTGTTTTCACCAGAGAAGTGGAGAACACCCCCCAAATGAAGCTTAAATCCATCATTACAAAGAACAGGAGAACTGTAAACACTGGAAGTACCACTCCTGTCTGCACGTGGTTCTTGAGGTCTGGGAATCAGAATATTGTTGCTGATTTTAGTCAAAACAGGCTAAAGGGGAGAAGTCAACTTTAGACATGCAGGGCTTTAGTCAGCAGGTGAGTGGGGGTGCTGGTGTTTATGAAAAGTTCTCATGAAAAGAAATCCAAGACATTATTTGACAACTGAGGAGTTTTGGTTAAAGTTACTATTCTTAACGAGGGCTCGAGTTGTTTCTGTTGGAAGAACTATATTGTTCATAAACTCTTTAGTGCAAAAACTGTTGAATACAAGATTTTAAGCCAGATTTAAGCCTTCACCTACAGCAACAGTCTGCTTAGCACAGCCTTTTTCTGGAACCACGTACTTGGGCTGGTCTCAGAAGTTGTGTGGCCCTTCACACTGCTGCAGCTCAGCACGGTGATGTACATCTTTAGTGAGAAACACGGTAATTCTGCCCTGAATTATTGAGAAAGGCACATGTTCCATTCCTGTGTTTGTGATGGCTCAGAGGAAGATCAAACAGGGTACCAAGATTTGTTCCAGGCCTTTTGAAAGCATGAAAGCCTTGACGATTTAGCGCCAGTTACTTAATTTTTCATGGACTGCTTCATTTATCAGAAGGAACGATGCCTAAAATTTCATCGCTAGCTGCTCTGCTCCCAGGAGAAGATAAAGCCCATGTCACAAGCATTATCCCATGTGTGACATCAGATGGATAAGGAGTGACATGCCTTCAGAGTGGGCTGAGCATTCAAATCAACTGTGAAACTAAACTTCAGCCCTGTGACTCTGCCACAGCACCATTACAGACCTTCCACCTGTTTTTTTTTTTTTAATTTTAAATTTTAAACTAGACATAAGTGAAGTTTAAAGCAACCAAGTAGCTTCATCCTCCTCCAAACTATTAAACATTTAAAAGCAGCATCATGGGGACAGACTTTTGAGCAGAGCCCATTCGGATAGGACAAGGGGTGATGGTTTAAACTAAAAGAAGGAGATTTAGACTGGAGAGAAGGAGAAATTGTTGGTGCTGAGGGTGGTGAGAGGCTGTCCCAGGCTGCCCAGAGAGGTGGTGGCTGCCCCATCCCTGGCACCATTGCAGGGGAGGTTGGCTGGGGCTCTGAGCACCCTGCTCTGGTTGCAGATGGCCCTGCTCCCTGCAGGGGGTTGGGCCAGATGACCCTGAAAGGTCCCTTCCCACCCAAACCAGTCTGGGATTCCATGATTAAGAAAAGCTCTGGAGACATAATACAGCTTGTTACAGAACAATGTTACAGCCCTTCCCTGAAGTGACATTTCTCCTTCAGCAGAAGTGTTGTCTTTACTGTTACCGCTTACCGACAACATTCCTAGTATTTGAGAAAAATCCTCATGGAAAGATTTGCCTCCTGCTGACAAACACCATCTAACCAAAATTCTAAGCTTCTGGCCAAATCTGGGTAGACAACATGAATTTATGGGAAGGTCAGAGAGAAATGCGTCTGAATGAAGCTTGGTGAACTGAAGCTGTAAGAAGTTTGCTGGTAACTTCTGGGTTTATCTGTTGGGGGCTGTTGGCACTCGCTGTGCAGTTTCTCGGAAATGCTGTGGGTTTGTGGCATGTTTCAGAAAGTAGCCAGCTGCCTCCATACCCTACCAGAGGACCAATGCCTGCCTTGCTCCTTCAGCTCTGGTTTGCATCTGAGAATCATTGCAGGGCAAGTTCCTCATGCCCCATTTCTATGCTCACATCTCTGAGGCCAGTTTGCCTCTGTTCCTAGGAAGCCTAATGCTCAGAGTAACTCCAGTTCAGAGACTCCGCTGGGCAAAGGGGTCTCCAATAGGCCACTTGGCCGGTGAGATTTTTTTGGCCTTGCTGTAGGAAGGCTACATCTGATGTTCTCACTGCAGAAACCTGCCAGATGCTCTGGAAGAGCAGCGCGTTCCTGCCCTGCCTCTACTTGCAAATGGCAAATACAAAAATGGCTTTTGCAGTTTACATTCTGTGAATGACTCACTCAAAATAAGCATATCAATCACATATAATTAAGTTGTCAACCCTTAATTTAGGGTGTTGGAACTACTTAAAAAAAGCAAATATAAATACCAAAGCAAGGTGACAGGAAAAAAGAAAAGAGGTCTAACTATGATTTTTACGTCCAGAGAAAACCTAGACCTATTACTTTTCTCATTATTCCAGTTAAAAACTGAAATTTAGTTGTTTAATATTTCAGCTGAATAAATCTCAGGCATATATGATACGAGACATTTAAATCTACCATTTGTAAATAGGTACTAACCCTTAGCACAATATAAGCACTGCAATATATTTATGAAATACTAAACCCAACTACAACTACTTGCAGCCAGTGTTACAGATACACAAAAAAATAAAATCTCTTTTCCAAAGGGCACCAAGGGTAAATCAATGGGAACGATTTACGGAAATGAAAGGCAGGTCCAACATAAAATAGAGGTGGCTTGCACTTTTATGGGAAATTGTTTTTAACAAAAAATGACATTTTGATGAAGGCTGTTCAAAATTTTAGTGGCACTTAGAGGAAAAATGTAATAATGCTAAGTAAAAAAAAAAAGAAAAAACACAACCAAACCAACAAACAAACAACAAACCCCTGTTTGGACAGTTGTTCCGCATGCTGATGGTGCAGAGCATTGCTCAGACCATGCAGTTTGTGCGTGTCACACCGTATATCTCCAGGGCCTTTCAAACGCCAAGGGCCACGTTACTGGCTAGGGACAGAATTCCAACATGTTCAACGTGTTGTGATTTCTGTTGGCCAATTTAATTTGCTGTAAGTTACCAGCTTCCCACATAAATGGTACTTTATTTAATTTTATTGAGATCCCGAATTATATTTTTTGGCTGTAATCTTATTTACTAAACTCTATTAGGAACCCGGGAATGGGGTTTTCTTCCATGCAGCCAACATCATATTTTGCTGACTTTACGCTCCATCAGCCTTATTTCTCTTCTTGTAAGAGGTCCTTGCCAAAGGTTTCCAAAGAGGAAAAAAACCCCATGCTTTTTAAAAAGAAATCTTGCTGTAATTGTCTTCTCACTTTCATTAATTCAGGACTGACATCAAGAGATGTTTTATTGTTCCAGAATAGGTGGCATGACCTATTCTGTTTCCTGTCTGAAACGTAATGAGTTTATCATCATCCTCTTGACTATCCCTTTGGATGTCAAGATCATAACACAGGATACCTGGATAAAACCCCACAGCTCTTGCAGTCTAGAAGAAGAGATGTCCAAATGGCTCTGGATGTCAGTTGGAGTTGTTCCTCCCTTTCCCTGGTGCCATTTCGGTTAATATCAACTTAAAATGTCATAAGCCTTCAAGATCCCACAAGGTATGAATGCTTGACAGATGAATTTCAAAATGGATTTTTTTCCCCGCTCAAATTCCAGAAAGATTTTGATCTTTGGTGTCAACATATATTTAAAACATGAATAAGTGGCACAATCCTTTTTAAACATCCATCATTTAACAAGCTAAGTGACAAGTTACTTCCTTTCCGTTGATAGGGAACTCACCCAGGAAAAATGCTGTTCCTCTGGGGTCAGTACTGGGACCAGTGCTGTTTAGCATGTTGGCAATGGGGACAGCAGGACTGAGGCACCCTCAGCAAGTCTGCAGATGGCATCAAGCTGTGAGGTGCAGTCAGCACACTAGAGGGAAAGGATCCCTCCAGAGGGACCTGGACAAGCTTGAGAAGTGGACCCACGTGACCCTCACATGGTTCAACAAGGCCAAGTGCAAGGTCCTGCATATGGGTCAGAGCAATCCCAAGCACAAATGCAACCCAGGCAGAGAACAGCTTGAGGAGAACTCGGGGGTGTTGGTTGACAAGCTCAACACGAACCTGAAACATTTGCCTGCAGCCCAGAGAACCAACCCTATCCTGGGCTGCATCAAGAGGAGTACAGCTTGCAGGGCAAGGAGGGGGATCCTGCCCCTCTGCTCCCAGGGCTCTGGGGAGACCCCCCTGCAGTGCTGGGGCAGCTCTGGAGTCCTCAGCACAGCAGAGACAGGGACCTGTTGGAGCGGGGCCAGAGGAGCCCCAGCAATGCTGGGAGGGCTGGAACCCCTCTGCTGGGAGAGCTGGGGGGGTTCAGCCTGCAGAGAAGGCTCTGGGGAGACCTTCTGGGGGCCTTTCAGGGCTTCAAGGGGGGCTACAGAAAGCTGGAGAGGAGCTTTTTACGAGAGCATCTAATAACAGGACAAGGGGTAACAATCTAAAATGGAAAGAGTCAAGATTTAGATAGGAAATTCGGAAGGAGTTCTTCCCTCTGAGGGTGCCGACACACCAGAACAGGTCGCCCAGGGAAGCTGGGGATGCTCCATCCCTGGATGTGTTCAACACCAGGCTGGATGGGGCTCTAAGCACCCTGCTCTAGTGGGAGGTGTCCCTGCCTGTGGCAGGGGGGTTGCAACTAAATGATTTTTAAGTTCCCTTCCCACCCAAACCAGTCCCTGACTCAAAAAGTGGTAAAAAAAAAAAAAAAAAAAAAAAAAAAAAAAAGAGAGAGAGAGAGCGAACAAAAAGAAAGAAGTAACAAAGACTCTGATCCGGTGATTTTGCTTATTTCTATAAAAGTTAGGAAAGAGTCTGAGCAAGATGTTTCAGTAGCGCTACGGCACCACCTGGCTCAAAAAGTATCCCAAGGAGAAAAAACTAAAAATAGTGGAATTCAGCCCAATACTCTATCTAGTTGAGCACATCGATTGATGACTTTTTCATTGCAGGGACATCCAATAAAGTGAAAGCAATCAATATGGAATTGTTTCTTTTAATTCTTTTGCTTCGGAGGAGCCGTTTCTGAAGGGATGCGCACACCTTTGCGCAGGGCTGCGGCCCCTGCTCAGCACCGGGCGCTCTGCACGTTACTCGCATGACCGGCAGCAGCCAGGCCAACCTTCCCAAAGGCTCCTCAGGGGGCCGTGCACAGGCACAGGGAAGGTAAACACGGATAATTAGGATGGATTAGGTGCTGCGTGCTCCTAATTGCTGCACCCTCCTTTGCCAGGCTGGCCTGCCAGAAAAGCAGCAGCTTCAATCCCTGAGCAGAGCTTGGGAAAGGAGAGAAGGTGCTGGAGCATCTCGTTCTCCCACAGCAGCAGGGCCAGGAAAATAGGGATGTCTAGAGACACAGATGGTTCAGCAGCTTGCAAACCATCACAGAAGAAAAAAGGCAAAGCACAGATTCCTAGTAGCTGACACTACATTTCTAACAGCAGAAATTTATTGTGTTGGTCAGGGAATCACTGGTGCCACTCCAGAGCTAATCTCAGCTTCTTGGAGCAAACAGCTATGCTGCATTTTGAGTATTTTCAGCAGTAACAGGACAGCCCTTCCAAGGAACACGCAGTGATCACATTTCTTTGTGGAGTATGAAGAGAATCTGTGCAGAAACCGTACAAAGAGATCAGGAAAAGTTCTGCAGCTGCACAGGGGAAAACAACATAGAAGAGAACAAACGCTTCTTTCACTAATAAAACCAGATAGATAAATAAAATAAGATCACAACGCTGCTACAGATTGTTTTCCACACAAGCAGCCTGGATACAGTCAGAACAGTCAGGTTGGGACCTGATCTGGTAGCACAGTTAATATTAGCTGTTAGAAATTAATTCCATATAATTCAAATGGGGTTTGATGGCTTTTATTGATCAACAACTCGATGGAGCATTGCACAACTGACTTCTTGTCAGTGATACTATCTTTCAGAAGGCAACGAGGCAACAAACATCTCCTTATCTATACTAGAGGCACCGGGGAGAGAAAAGATAATCATCTCTTGGCAAGGTAGTGCCTACATAATAGCCAGATTTACACTGGCAATAACACCTTTAAATCGCAATTAACCTCAGTTTAACCGTTGAGTTTACTATGAAAAGAAAGGTTATTATTAAGGGATTCTAGAATCCTACTTGGTGACACTACACTGCATTGGTATTTATGACAGCCAGACGCCCCAGGGCATCAAGCTGAGAGTCCAGACAAAATGCAATGATACTCTGACAGGTTTTGGCTGCCCCCTGAGAGTTGGAGCTGTGGGTGTATCCTGGCAACAGTGCCAAACAGCAGCTGAGGGTCAGCGTGGGCTCCTCCAGCAGCCCTTGGGCTCAGGCTGCTGCCCCAGAGCGACAGCCAGACCTTCACCACAGAGCAGCCGAGCTTCTCCCAGCACCAGGGCTCGTGACACAGACCCTCCACCAGCTCTTACTCAGCGAGACTTTGAAGATCTGGACATGAGGGGAAAGCGTCCCTCTTCTGTCCCTTAACCAACTGAAAATGTGGCTCAGCCAACATCTGGGTCTTTTCTGCTGCTCTTGGGTTTACACTTCAACTTGAAACACATTGACTATGTCTCCATGTTCTTGCTCTCCTCCATTTCTAACTCTCTCAAAATACTAATGAGCCTGTCATCCCCATTGCCCTAATACTCATCCCTTCCTGGCGTCAGGCGTAAAATTCAGAAGATCTTCCACAAGATGTTTTTGCCGTTGTGCAGTAATACAAAAAAAAAAAAACTATTCATAAAGTCTGTGCATTTGTCAATATGATAAATAGTATTACCTCTCAGAAGCCAAGTTCATTATCTGCTCTGATGCTATCACTACTTAGCAGAGCACTAACAGATCAGGTGAAGAGAGCACTAGAAAACAGATTGCCTTCATTTCAGGTGTCTGTGTGGATAAAAACAGAAAAGCTTATTTATTTACCAGAAATATTAATAACTCTGGATGCCTTTAATGGTGACCCATTCCAATACTGAACCACATCAATTAAATCTAAAAACAAACTATCTGCACAGCTTATTGCATTGCTTCAGGTTAAAAGCATTCCTCCTTGGAATATTTTAATATATCTTTATTAAAATGAACAGAAATGTACACATCTTTCAACTGCCTTCATGCAGCTGGAAAACAGATGGTAGCAATAATGACTTTTTTCCAAGCCCGAAGTATTCTGAAGGGTTCATGTCTATGGCTAACACAATAACCCCTAGGACACTAAATTACTCTCTTATTATTTCAGTGCCTTCGCACCTCCAGCAAGCGCCTACAGGAGGCAGAGCTGCCCTCGGCACAGCTGCGAGGGGACATCAGACTGTGAAGGCAACAGGGCATCAGCTTGTCTTCAAAGAGAAGGCACATTGTGGAGGGGCATCTGCAGCTCAGTTCTCTAACAACCTGCACTTTTGGTTTATTATAAATGAGAATTAACAAGAAATGTATCAGAATATCAGAAAATGGACAGGAGGAAGAGAAGAATTGATACCTGGAGAAGAAAAGGCTCCTTCAGGACTTCAAGGGGCCTGTCAGAAAGATGGGGACAGACTCTTGAGCAGGGCCTGTTGGGACAGGATAAGGGGGGATGGGTTGAACTAAAAGAGGGAGACTTAGACTGGAGAGAAGGAGAAATTGTTGGTGCTGAGGGTGGTGAGAGGCTGTCCCAGGCTGCCCAGAGAGGTGGTGG
>JANHGN010005333.1:23976-75500 GCA_024605025.1 Megaceryle maxima | reverse complement strand
TTCAACACCAAGCTGAACGAAGGAGTTTCAAGTTTTTTTCCTTTTTTTTTTTTTTTTTTTCTTAGAAACAAACAAACCAACCAACAACACATCGACAAGTGCTAGGTATCGCTTTGCAGCAAGAAGAAGTAGTAGAAGAAGAAGTCTTTGATGGTGGTGGAGCCTGCTGGGTGGCCGTGGAGCAGCAGCGGTGGGAGCAGAGGTGGTGGCATGGGGACAGGTCTCTGGGCCATGTGTGTGGCGGGCGGGCGGTCATGTGGTTCTGCATCTGTGGCGGGACCGGTCCTCTCGGTTTGGTAGGTGTGGGTGAGGTGGCACAGAGGAACCCGGGCAAAATAAGGAACAAAACAAAACGGGGGAAAAAAATAACCCATCGCTGTCCAGTTTCAGAACGTGCATGTGACGAAGAATTCTTTTTTCTTTTTTTTTTTTTTTTTTTTTTTAATTAATTAAATGGCGCAATGAGGTTACGAGGTTGCTCATTTGGAGACTAGTTTTCAGGTGGCTTTTAGCCCATGAAGCAAGCTGGTCCCACCTCGAATCCAAATTTCTGTGACGCTTCTCCGAAGTCATTGAACATGATGTCGACTATAGGTACTTGTTCTACTTTGGGTGTGTTGATTTCCAGGATAGTCTTCTGATAGCCCTTCTTTGTCTGGTGGGGAGAAGAGGGAGAGAGAGGAGCTCTGATGATGCCTCCAACCCAGCAACAGCAAATTATCATGAATTAGCAGTCACCAGTCGTCTGGGAATATGGTGACCATCTTGCCCAGGCACTTTTTGAGCTGAATTAGAGGCACCCAACACCCAAACACCCTCCGTTTACCCTGCAGATTTAGGAGATGTGTTCTGATCGAGGGGGGTGATGACCACTGAGCAAACCCCTGAGGGGTGGCTCATCCTGAGCCGAGACTTTGGCAGCTGCTGCCACGCAGATCAAAAGACACTGAAGTCTGCTGTCAGCACATGTCAGAGCTGCAACAGGAGCCCAGTAAAATTGTTGTGGCTGTGGTGTAGTTGTTTTGCCTCCCCGAGGACACGCATGGGTTGTTGAGCAAATGTGAGCAATTTAATTTGAATATATTAGTTTGACTATTATCCGAGCGCTACCAAAAAAGATCCCATTTAAAGTTTGATGGAATTCACAAGGTGATGCTGTCTTTTTATCGTGCCTGGTAGCCGTACAGTTATTTCCAAAATATAAATAATTATTAGAGGAGCAGAAGTGCACCCGAGGGCATAGAAAGCTGCACAAACAAGAGAATTTATGGAGCAGCTTTTGGCTCTACCTTACCCTCTGATTTGTGTGTCTCAGAAGAACAGGCTATATCCCAGCTACTGAGAAAGGGCTGTAAGATCAGGAAAAACACATTGAAATAATGGCCTGAGCATTAGCCCTGGAGATCCACCCGCACCGGCTGCAGTGG
Source organism: Megaceryle maxima (assembly GCA_024605025.1). Lineage (NCBI taxonomy): Eukaryota > Metazoa > Chordata > Aves > Coraciiformes > Cerylidae > Megaceryle > Megaceryle maxima. The sequence goes on along the minus strand of JANHGN010005333.1, from coordinate 74,073 downwards.
CTCAATCACAGCTGGAGAGTGGGTCCTACCAGGACCTCTGCAGCAATGCCACGTTGGGCAGACCAACCTCCTTTTTCACATGCTAGGGCTCAATCTTCAATATTTTGCCTGTGGTTCAGGAAGGATGATCTACCAGGGTACCAGAGAGAGGTACAGGAGATTCAGAGCCTCTTTCTGTAAGGCTGTAAGAAGCTCCCTCGGGATATCTGACCTACTTTTTACACCCTACAAGAACATCTCTGGCTGAGGGGAAAGGCTGGGCCACGCTAATTTGGAAGCAACGCCCAAATCTCTGAGCCAGGAGAGAGCATCTCTGTGCTCCACCATCACACTGGGGCTCATTCAGCCTCTCCCAGTGCTCCTGTGGATTAAATTCTTGCTACAGTCATTTATTTGCAACACCGAGAGCAGCTGAGCTAACGGCTGCTTGCAAGAAGCAACTAGGCAAATAAACTTGAAGGAGCTACAGTCATCTCCTCCTGCAAACATCCCTCATTAGGGAGAGGGCTGCAGGGCACCAGAGCCAAATCACTTAAACCAAAAGGGTTTTCAGTAGGAATATCTGCCTTAAAATGTGTGATTTTGCAGCATCCCTGGGACTTAGGAAAGGAAAAGGAGGAGAAGGCACTTTTTACTGAGGACACATCATGTTAGCAGGAGATATGAAGTACTCGAGGATAAACATCCCCACGTGGCTTCTGAGTGTTTCCAGAAGCTGGATGACACCCCTTCCCTCTCTGTAAGAGTGTTAAAAGAAGTAGAGATTCTAATCTGATTTTCCTCATTGCTCCTACAGTAAGAAAACGTGCGCGTGCCAGAACAGAACCACTTTCATCTCAGATTATGGAGAGGGTTTTCTCTGTCAAACATCTCAATCTTTCTGTCCCGTGGGTTTCAAGTGCTGCCATTGCAGGAGGTGAGAATTATGCTTTTGCACCAGCGAGCTGGATCTCAGAATAAATGCAAGCAGCACCTGCTTTGTCAAATTTTTTAGCTCCCAAGGGTAGATTTTTCAGAGCTCAGTCCCAAATCCAGCATCAATGGAAGAAGACAGAAGCAAAGGGAAGATGCTGGGTCCCTTTGCAAACTCTCACTGTTGCTCGTGGCCAAAATGAAGGTGAGGAGCAGTGTGGGCAGAGCACAGCCCAGAGCCCTCCTGGGGCCGTGCACAGCAGCGTGCTGCAAAAAAATCCAAACAATCCAACACCAAACCCTTAATGCTTTGCCTCCAGGATTTCCTGAAAGCAGTTACAAAAATTCTCATCAAAGCCCTGCAAAACTCACACTCAACTGGGTGGCATCGCTCACCTCTTACCTGTGAGCAGAGGGAGCCAGAGCAAAGGCAAGAGGGGATATTTGAGAGCAACTAGTGGTTTTAGGCAGGTCTCTTCCTTCACGCATGGCCAGCAATAAAGCAAATTAACCCGATTCCTAAAGATGCTGCAGCTTCCCCTGACCTTGAGCGGAATCCTGTATCCCCACCATGGCAAAGAGCAAGCTCAATGTCCTCCGTGCTGGGGACAACACTCAAGTCAACTACAACAGGAAATCTGGAGGTGATTTGCTCTGAGGCAGACGGTGCTGGACAGGGCAGGGGGGGATGGACACCTCCATCACCAACCCCTTCTGCAAGGACTGGCCGGGACCGGCTCTGCCCACGTACCGCGCAGCCGTCCAGGGCGGCTCGGATGTAGGGGTTGTTGTCATAGGACATCTCCTCGTCGTTGGAGCCCAGGAAGCGGATGGCCTTGTCGTAGCTGTTGGTGGTGGCATCGTGCCAGGCTACGGACTGGTAGCAGTTGTAGGTGATGTTCTGGTGGGCTGAGGCGCTCAGGAGCCGGAGGAAAGTCATCTGCACCACTCCGATGGGGTTCCCATCTGAATCCACGTAGGAGAGCTGTGAGGAGAGGAGAAGGGGAAGCACTGGGCAGTGAGGGGCAGGGCAACGCATCTGGGGGGGGGTCTGAGGCACAAGGCTCAGTCTCACCACACCACTGGGGTGTGGACGCTGCCTCTGCCACCCTACGAGCACAGGGCTAGGCTGGTCCTCCTGTGGCCAGGGAATGACTACTGAGAGGCAACTCATTTCTCTTGCTGAATGTGGTCTGGTTGTGAACTAAGAAAATAAGGCTAATACAGGGCAGGGGGAAAAAGGAAGAGGAATTTCAGCCCTGGTTGCAAAAGGGTGCAAATCTGGGGACATATGTCTGAAGTTTAAGCCAATACTGAGCATGCTTCTCCAGCTTTTGAAGAAGAAAGAAATCAGATTTCTGTACGGGTTTGGGGCTTTACTTTTTGCCCCATTTGACAGGATTTTCTGACCACTGTGGGTATTTTGTTCTGCACACACTGGGGTATTTCCCATTTCATTTTTCTGGGGGACCAGCACACTGGATTTAAGCAATCTATGCACTTAATCTGCAGAAATCCCAATCCTGCTGATAAGGACTCTGTGCTGCCCTAGTCCATGAAGGCAAAATGCATTTACTGCCCTCAGGGCACATCATGAAACACAGGAGCTGCACCAGCACTGGGATTTGCTCCATGCTGCACATCAGGATCTTTTTCTTCCTTGGAGAACAGTATCTAGAAACGCAGTTTATCAAAACCCACTTCTACACAGAGGGGACTCGGGACTTTCTGGAACTTTCTCTCATACTCCACCTAGAAAGTGAACATGCAGCAGGACAGTTAATTTGCTTGCATAAACTAACTGTACTTCAGGTGGCATCTCCAGCCATGGCCAAGCTGCCAGAACTGCTGTTCATGACTGTTCTCTACGGACAGTGGGTTTCTTTTGAAACAACCAGGAGATAAAACACAGGCGTAGTGTTCTTCGAGGTACCACAAAACATCGGTGCAAGCTGCAAACAGTAGAAGAGATTCATAACCACAGAATAAAATCATGAATAAAATGATAATAAAAATAAATACATATACCAACCGGTTGTCAGGATACCGTTGCACTGTCCTCCTGAGAGTGAAATATGACTGACCATGAGAGAGCCACACGTGCCAGAAGGAGAGCTACCAGAAAACCACCAGGACGTGGAAGGAAGGGGACACAAAATGCTGATTACTTGGCAGACTTGGCCAGTGTGTCCTGATCTACAGCACCCGCTTCTCTCATTTGCTCTTATTTCAAATCAGTGCTTGGTTTAGGAGCCTTACTACTTGTTATAGGGGCCCAGTTGCTGTTCTGCATGAAGCCCTGTCCCAGCTTTGCAACTCGAGCCACTGGGAACTGGTGGTGTGCATAAGGCTCACTCGTGGGAACACAGTTGTGGAAAAATCAATCCTTTCCTGTTTCCTCTGTGACAGCATTTCCCCGTAGCAGATGCCATATGGCTAGGAAGGATAACAGGGCAGGGGGGGTGGCAGGCCTCGTTAGAGCTACTGGGAATTGTGTGCAACACACACGGAAGGAAAGCAGAGACCAGAAGGAAACATCTGCAACCCTTTTATCCCTCTAAATGCAGTTTGGCTGCATCAGGAGAAATGGTAAGAAACCAGCTCCAAGTATTCTGTGTCATTGATTAATGACAGTGCAGAAGCATCAAAACAAGATGGTTTCTTTGTATTTCACATTCACTGTGTCTCCTAGATATCTCCAGAAGAAAGGCAAGTGTCTTCATGGCTGTGCACCTTGTGCAAGTAACGGAGAGTCATCTGGAACCCCCCATATCAGCAGCCTGAGCAGCTGGGTTGAAATCCTCCCCTTGGCTCTGGGGATCCTGATGGGCTAAGTCCCCACAAGAGACCAACTGTGCTTGGGCTGCGTGGAAAGACACCAGGAACCTTCTCCATGGAGTAACAGGAGTGATGCTGCACCCAGAGGGGAACATCAAGCTCATTTATCCCACCCATCTACACTCAGATTTCAACTGATTGTGGATCCAAGGAAATGTCTCCCCAGTTTACCAATCTCATGGTTCCAAGTACTGACTGAGGTGAAATGAGAGGTGCCTTTTAAAAATAAATAAGAATCAAACTTTACTTTTATGGCTTGTGTGTTTAACAGTTTTGTGGTTTGCTTAGGCCAATCTTCTACGTGCTGGTGGCTTTTTTTTTTTTCTTTCACAAACAGAAAATGCAGGACAGGCCAAAAAAAAGCAAGAAAATGGCAACACAGAAAGATGGAACAAAAGGCTTCAAGTAGCACTGAAATTCCTATTGTAAAAAAAATGGGCCCTAAGCTCTAGGTTGGCAATTCAGCCTCTACTGTAGCTGATAGGAAAAATAAAAAATAAAAAATAAACAAAAAAAAAAAGCAGAAAAGACAGAGAAATGGAGGTACTCATAATATCAACTGATGAAGTGCTCTGAAATTAAGCTATGAGGAGTTGCCCTCCAAGGAGCTAGGAGGCTGAAGCCCTAGCTTTGCAGCCTTGTTGGATAACGTGGAAAAGCTGCAGAAGCCACGTCCTTCTTGTGGGCAGAATCAGAGCAAAACGTGTTTAGCGGCGATGAAATGCAGCTCAGGAAAGCAACGCGGTGATTTTCTCCTTTGTTTGCCTTTTAAGGTGGAAGTTTTGGAGCACTGCAAGAAGCCTTTGCCCTGGGGAGATGTTGACTGCACAAGGCAGCTCAGCACAGTATGCTGGAGCACCTCTGGCTTTTGGGGACCAGTTGGTTTTATCTGCTGGATCTTTCCTTCTTTCCTAATCCTCCTGCTCTGACTGAGCTCATTATCTGCATCCCAATAATCCTACAAGAGTTGAAACACACGTGGGAGATTTCTATTGCTTAAGAAGACCTGACTCACACTGATCAATGGCTGCTCTGGGGAATCACGTCCCTAGGAAGGTGGTGGATTCCCCAACACTGGACACTTTAAGGACTCAGCTGGACAGAGTGCTGGACCATCTTGTCTAGACCATGTTTTTGACAAGAAAGGTTGGACCAGATGATCCTCAAGGTCCCTTCCAACCTGGTATTCTATGATTCTCTGACATCCCTGACCAGGGCTCGTGCTCTGTGGGAGTGATTTATCCATAACGTGAACGTCCTGTTACAGGACAAAATACCAGAGCTTTTTCTTTCTGTGTCTTGCCTGCTTGCTGACATTGAATGCTGTTTGACCTTATGACAGTTCTTCTCCCCTGAAAAAATCCTTAACTAGGACTAAGTCAAATTCCTGATCACTTGGCTTGCAAATGACTGTGGCTTGAAATCTTCCTTTAAACCAACAACTTCATGCCTCCCAAGCTCCGGGGGTGGCATGGGAGCCCCCAGCGTGGGATTTTAAATCCATCCTTTGGGGAAAACCGGCCCCAGATCAGAGATGTGCAGATTCACCACCTCAACCTGGGTACCAGTGAGCACAGGCTGCAACACCACTGTGCCCAGCTCCAGGCTGAAGCATCACCTTAGAGGGTCTCTCAGCTCAAGGCTACACTGCTGGGGACAGCAGAACGGGGACATCTTGATGGAATGGGAATGGGAACTGCTTAGGAGCCAGCCAAGAGCCCTCCTGCAGGATGCAGCCTGCTGCAGTGCTCTGTAGACACAGTCCTGCATCAGCTCCAGCTCTGCAGGGTCCCCCAGTACGTCAATGTGTCACCTTCTTAAATGCAGGGGGAAAGCTCAGCACCTGCTCCTAGGTTTCCAGTCAAGCAGATTGCAAAAAAAGAGAAAAGGAAAAAAAGCATCCCCAATGGGTTTTCTTCCTTTTTTCAGTATTCCACCTTAAATGTTTTCACGGTGCCTTGTGGTGATTATTAGTCCAGCATGCAGAGTGCAACAGGTCTGGCCATACCAAAGCAGATGATGCGCTCTGATTCAGACTAGAGGGCCAAGGTCAAGGTTAGCCACTTACCAAAGACCCCCGCTTGTATTGACTATACCATGTGGAAGGCTGTTCTTTGGGCCAACGAGCCATTTTACTCTGTAAAATATGACATGGGTTAAAGAAAACAGAAAGCACCAAGATGCATCTTACCAGTTTACCGCGCTTGAATTCACTGAACCAGGAGCCTGGGTTTTCCTTTGGCCAAGAAGTAATCCTAGCCTAGTTTGTGGACGGCAAGGAGGAAAGAGAGAAAGAAGAAGAAGAAAAAAAAAAAAGAAATAAAAAAAGTTACAATCGGTTCCACAGGCAGAGTCTACACGTCTTACTGAAACTGTCCAACTCCTTTAAAATGTTTTCTTAATCTTTACACACCGGTGACGTGACCAGTCAGCAGAGCCCTTAAGGTGCCAGCAGCCTCTCAAGCAGAATGGGACAAAGTGGTGCTGCCCTGGGTGCCCAGAGCTGCCTTGGCACTGGCCTCCTTTGCTTAGGGCTAATGATCTCTGCCTCCTACGTAATTTGGATGCAAAACCAGCAGCACAGTCTATTGGCAGGAGAGATAAAAGGAAAGATGGAGAGGAAAAAAGGGAAATATCAGCTGTAAAAGGTGCATTGATCTTCATGTGAGGGCTGGGCTGGAGAAGCAACGCTGCTAATGGAGAAGGCTGCTGCCACTCCAGTGCTGAATCCAGGTGCTGTGGGGCTGGGAAAGGTAAAGAATGGGATTAAGGAAAAGCCTCTGCCTGCCTCCTGTGTTTGTGCAGCAGTAAGGTGCATCACAGGCAGCGCATCCTCCTCAGGCAGTGCTGGACCATCACACGAGATGGAACTCCAACTGCCTGTAGCAACGCAGGGGGTGACCTTGACAAGAAATGAGCTGTCAGAGCATCCTTTATGGCAGCCCCATCTAAGCAGCTGAATCAATTCTCTTGAATCAGAGCAGAAGGAAGGAGCGTGGCTGCAGTCTGCTCCCTTACCCTCCCCACCAGCTCCCTCACTTCTGCTGTAAATCTCCCCCAAAACAACAGCCAAGCTATATCCAGGCATCTTGGGATTGTCCTTTCCTTGCTAGCGTGCAAACCATAAAGCAAGTCAGAGTGTTTTTGCTGGGTAAAGGACAGACTGAAAGGGGATATGGCTTAAACACCACTGTGGCTTAGAATAAAGCCACTCACCCAACATTGATACTGGAGGGGTAGCTGTTTTCGCTTCTCTACATGGAAAAAGAGCAGGCTGAACATTTTTCTTATTTATGACAGTACTGCAAAAGCGTAGCACGATTTGCATTTGGGGAGCATCGCAGCGGTCAGAGGATCAGCTCCACAAGGGACAAGATGGGGCTAAAGAGCCACTCTGAGAATAAGTGTGGCAAGAGCCTGAGCAATGGTAAGATCATGGGCACACTCTGCTTTTTTAGCTGTCCACATTCTAAAGAGAGCCCTGGCAAGCTAGTGCAAAAGAGAAGAAATTCATCTCCCGGTTAAACAGCCCTAATGAGAACCCAAGGAAGATTTATGTTGTGTGTTCTTTGCCCTGTGCTGGCACATATTTCTGGTGGATGAAATTCAGCAAGAAAATGGCTTTCACTGGAGGGAACAGCTTTGCCTGCACCTTAACCCAGCTGGAGCACAACTGTGACACCAAGTGAGCTCCCCCAGGCCACTTTGAAAGAGTTTCTGCTTGGCCAGTACAAGAACTGGTTTCCAGGCATCGGGGAGAGCAGCTCTAGGAAGCAGAGTGAATGGATACAGGATAAAAATGAAAAGTATGGTTGAGCTAAGCACACAATTACACAAACAACTTCATCAGCGCCAGGAAGAGCACTGAGGGTAGCTGCAATCATTTAGGATCAGTGGCCCACAAGAAACACTGGGAAAAATGACAGGGGAGAAACATTTATCTGTCCTGCCTGAAGACACAGTGAGGGTAGGGGAATCGTGGTGGAGCTTATACAGCAGCCAGCGGAGCAGAGCGCAGCTGCAGGTGGGAAGACAAGGAATGAGTTAAATGAAGCTCATGCGGAGCCACAGTTCCTGCACCAGCACACACTTCTGCCTTTGTAAAATAATTTAAAAAAAAAATTATGCTTTTGACATTTATTATGCCTGGGAAATCATCAAAGACTTGTCCCAAGTCACAGTTTAAGTCTGACTTAAAGAAATTCTCTGCGTAAACACATTCCCTACTATTTTAGAAGCCACTGTTGTGTGAAAAAGAAATGTTCTGGGTCTTTAATCCTTACTTGTTATTGTTTAATTCTGCTGAAATGGACTGTCTATGAATATTCATATTAGGAAAAAATCTCTTATCACCATGATATAGAGCAGGGGGAAAAGAAGAAATTGTGTGGACTTACTCCTTCAGATTTCTTATCAGGGAAGATACAAGTCTCTCCACCAGCTGTGAAATTACAGTAAACTTTGAAAGAGTCTCTGGAACATCCTTGGTTAGGATCAACCCAGTATTCACCTGGATGCACAAGAGGGAAGAGAAGGGAAGAAAGACTGAGCGCTGTGAAGGGAGGACAACAGGCTCTTCAGCACCCCAGGATGTTTCATCTGTGTCTTAGGCTACCACTCAGATGTGTGTTTGGAAAGCTGGTTATGTTCTGATCCCACATTCTGTGGTCTAGCTGATGCCATCGTGTTGGGTCATAGGCTGGACTTGATGATCCTGGAGGTCTATTCCAGCCTCAGTAATTCTGTCATTAGCTATTTTTCATCATCTATCCCCATTCTTAGTATAGAATATTTTCAATTGGAAGGGACTTAAAATGATCATCTAGTCCAACTTTTCTCTACTTCTTCCTTCTTTGTCAGCCACATTCCTCACGGGGCACTAGGGCCTGGGACTCCCCAAATTACTTCTCTTCCCACACTTGCTTATATTTACTGCGTGGAGCTGGGAAAACCCCAGTGTTTTCCCCACACCCCTTCTGTCCCAGGACACACCGTCTGGGAAATCAGGGTGACAAAGCTGCAGATCCTTGCAGGTACGTGCTGGGTTATGTTGAGTGCCCAATGGATGCTTCATTTGCTCAATTTCCAGTTTCAAGGAATTCAGTGAGCCAAAAATTTCCTCCATGCCATCTGCATAGTCCATGTAGTTGTCGGCATTTCCATCATCCACCAGCTGGCTGGCATCAATGTTTCTCCTGGTCCTCTTGGAAGACTGGATGGGCAGCGGCTGGATGACTTCTCCAGGAGGACCCTGATTTGTGGGGAAAGAAGATACAACTTTCTATTGTGTTGGCAGTAGGGAAGAGACATAAGCAACAGCCCAAAGAGCCACCAGTGCTGAAAAACAGCATCACACGATATAAAATAAGAGATGCAAACCATCCATGATGTACTGATAGAAAACCTGGCCACCAGGCTTGAACACTGGGTCCATCTTCTCTTGCTATCTTCCTAATAGTAACTTCTCCCTTCACATCCTGCTTCCTTTCCCAGCATCTTTAAGAGATGCCAACCCGTTGCTAGGACTCCTGATGTGTTGAATCTTTGTTCAGAAATCTACTTCCTAACATTATAAAACACCCATTCAATCTGAACTTCACACTTTGGGTAAGGGGTTCTACTTACAGGTGGCCCTGGGGGCCCAGGAAGACCCGATTCACCCTTTGGACCTGTTGGACCCTGGGTGGAAAAACAAGGGAAAAGCACTGGTTACTTGGGAAAAAGCACTTGCCACTTATATCACATCACAAGTATTAGTTCTCTTAACAGTCTCATGGCAAAAACTTTCTTTATGCCTCTTCAAGTACACCAGAGGAATCTCCTTGCACACACACACACAAGAAAATGTTCTTTTTGGTTATTTTTGATGCTTAGGTAAAAGAAGTGATCAGTCAAATGCTTGGGGTTAAACAGTGAAATTTTGCTTAGGCTTCCTATGAAAAAGGAAGGACCTTCCAATGCATGAAAATGTGAACTCCCCAAATCAATTCAACAGCTTTATAAATCAAATAAAATCTTAAAATTAATAAAACATTGAAATCTGCATAGGGAAAAGACATTAGGAAGTTGCCCAAAAGGAATTTTTAGCTGCCTGCATAGATCTGTGACATGAAGCTTGCTTCAGCATCGCATTTCTCACCGAGTTCTTCGCTTTTCAGCTTGCCACCTCCCGCTTCACAGGCTATTTTTAACAACCTCTGCTTTACAGCAGTAGCTTTTCTCCTAAGGACTATGCACTGGATCCCTCCTTATGATCTTTGCTGCACTGATGTTCCATGAAGTACAGTGTGTGCAACAGGAACCTTGCCCAATTATCATTTCTGGGCTTAGCCAGCCTGAAAAGGCTGCATTTGCTCCAGTCATCTCTGGCTAATTGCCTTAATGCCACTGACGTGGAGGAGTCGCAGCAGGTTACGCATTTAATAAGAGCTCCTCAGCCTCTTCATTTAACTACATCTATACTCACTGATGATCCTTTAGCACCTTTGGGACCAGGTGGACCCTGTAGAGAGAGAAACAGAGAAAAGAGTCAGTACATTTCCTAGCAGAGAAGTCATCAGTCTCTCCTTAGAGAGAGACACAGGGTGGTTTTCTTCATTCACTTCCTTTCTGCTGCCACTTTTCACATCCTCTGGAGTTTGTCGTTGCTTTTATTTGCCAATGTACAAAAAGCATTTGTGTCAGTCCAATCTGTGTTAGTGCCCCACACTCCTCCCGTATAGGGACTGGAAAAGCTGTTGGGTGATTACTGTAATCTGTGGCTGATGCTGGCTCCATGCCAAGGTCACCCAGCAACAGCAAGTGCTGGTTGTCCACAGGTGCAAGGGTGCAGCCTTTGGGCACCCAGGGAAAACCCAGTGCAACTAGCAAAAATAAGTCATCGTGTGATCGTAGATAATCCAAAAGAAAAGGGGAGAGAAATGGGGTGGGGCTGATTTCCCTGCCTTGATCACACCGTGTCCCTTCTGCCCATCTCTCAGCTCACACGTCACCCCCCAGTGCTCCTGTAACTCATTCCAGTGTTTATAATGGGCTCAGCAGGTTCAGCCCATTCCCATCAGCATCCTCGTACAAGGTCAGGGCTAGAAGGACCGAGCTGGATACTTGGGAGCACTGAGGTGTCCCCGGGACTGTGTAGCTTATGAGGAATTAGAAGATAAGTACTTATCACATACCGGTAATCCTGGTGGCCCTGGAGGTCCAATTGGCCCAGTTGGACCTGTGATACCCTGGAAAACAAAAGGACAACACCAATGATTCACATGCAGTGATGAAGGATTATAACCACCCGCAACTAACATCTGCTCAAAGATGCCCACCTGGTTTTGGAGGACTCCATTCAAATCTGGAGTTTTGACTGGTCTTTAAGGCTGTGCCCGATTCAGGTAAGAGCACGACCGGGGAATCTCATCTCTCATTTTGGCACACAGTTTTAAAAATCAGTACCTCAGACGCATATTTAATGTTACCAGTCCTCCAAGTCTATCCAACATTTTCATACAACCCTTGAGAATCTGCTTTCCACTTTGGAGCATCTCTGTATTTCACAGGTAGGATAAACTACATTAATATAGAAAATTTTCTTCCTGAGGTTGACCATCTCTGATGTGCTTGTTACCTGCTCAAAGTCATCAAACCCCACACCTCAAAAGCGCATTTAATTAAGTCTTAAGGAATATTTACCTGCTCTCCTTTAGGTCCTGCTGAGCCCTGGGGGCCTGGGAGACCTCTGTCACCCTTTTCTCCCTGCTCTCCTGGTGGTCCAATAAGACCAATTAAACCTGGATGACCCTAGGGGAGAAGAGCAGATGGTAATGATGCCCTCTCATTGGAGGTAACTGAATACCAAAGCTACCAGGCAAGGACACTTAGAGATACAACCCCAAATATCTAAGCACGGTGCTAGGAGTTTGTAAGCATCCTGACACCTGGAAGTGGCAGAGCAGAGCACTGGAATTTTGCAAGAGAAGACGCTACAAATAGAGAAGCAGAACTGCTGCGCTGGGGCGCCTGCTCATTTTGTGCGCTAACGTATATCACAGAAATTTCTAGAAGATTGTGAATCCTGCCCTAAGGCCAGCCAGGCAACTGGGAAACGAGGTCTTGGATCCAGACAGGCAGTGGCACATCCCTCACCTACAGTACAACACTGTTCATCCCTCGGGGCACACTCACAACTCTCCATCTCTCCACTAAAGATATCTCCAATGCTTCCGGAGCATGAGAGAGGGTGCAAGGGGGTGGTGGCACTCCTCAGCCTTGTCCTGCCTGCTGCAGGACCCCTCTACAATGACATTTTATCCCCCACACCCAGACATGGACCTGAGGGGACATGCAGTGAGACCTTGTGTACCATTCTCACCTTCTCCCCTTTAGGACCAGAGTCTCCTTTAAGACCAGGCAAACCCGGTGGGCCCTTTGGGATACAGGGGAGAAAACAAAAGAGAGAATGAATTAATGTAAAATACATTCACCCATTTCAAAAGCTCATGGAATTTGATAGTCTGGACATACCATTGGGCCTGGAGGACCATCTGGGCCAGGAGATCCTGGGAGACCTTGTTCACCCTGTAAAACAGTGAAATTCCCTCAAAACAATTCTCCATGAGAGCAGTGCTCCCAGCTGGGATTATTCCGATTCTTCACCCATTCTCACCTGGTCCCTGTGCCAGGGAATGTTTGCCCTGACTTCTCACAGATGGTAAAGGCAAAAGGAGTTAAGTTCCTTTCATGCTCAGATCTCTACTGGAAAGGGGACTTTGGAAGTCTGGAAACTTGGAATCTGAAAACTCTCACCCATGGAGAGTGGGTGAGCAGACCCAAGACTCAAATAAACCACGCTGGGAGATGATATTCACTGTTTTACTATTTCTATTAAATATATGTTATCTGCTGTCAGGCATTTAAGCACAGAATACGTCACTGGGAGAAAGGCATCTTCCAAGGCAGACGGGTTATGGCAAAGCACCAGAACAATCCTGCCCAGAAGCTTTCTCAGGCTTTGCTCAGTTTGGGAATACTCACGACTGGGCCAGGAATCCCTCGAAGGCCATCGGGGCCGGGCTTCCCTGGAGCACCTTGAGGACCAATTGGGCCAGTCTTCCCAGGAGGTCCTTCTAAACCAGCTTCGCCCTGGATGCAAAAGGCAGAATGGTTTTATTTGCATTGGAGCATCAAACGATCTTCACAGATATATGGTGGCTGCTGCCTGGATGTCACAGAGCGAATGCAGGTCCATGCAAAGCGGGTAAAACCTTCTGTTTGTTGATTTTCCTACTGCTCCCCATCCCTTATGCACCGAGGACAAGTCTTCAACTCCTTTGCTTTTCAGTCTTTGCCTATTTCTGCTGATTTCCAGCAGGAACAGACCTTTGGCTACAAGGTCTCCAGAGTAGAAAGTTTTCCTGGGTTCAGTCCTAGGAGATGAGCTAGCAGAGGACATCCTCGGCCATCAGTGTTCCTGCCTTTGCTGCTACAAGTGGGTCTAGTATTTGCAATCCCACTCTGCATTTCGCCACCACTTCTACCAGAAGATTCATGGTCCATGTTGTGTTTGCCCTGGGAAAGGTCATAGGGCTGTGCACATTAGGGCTGTGTATTATTTACAACACATTAAATTGCCAAATATGTCACTTTTGTAATTTCAAACCAAGAAAAACACTCCCAAGCACCTTACCAAGCCCTAATTATCTCCACAGGGTTTGTTAAAAGATGAAGTAGAAGCTTAGATTTGAGACCCATGGCCCCAAATTCAGGGTAATTTATTGTAACATGCAGCAAAATCAAATCACTGCCTTTCAGACCCCAGCGTTGTCCAGAGGGTGATCCTTCTGGCATCCAAAGGACATGGTAGAAACCATGTAGTTCTACCATGAGGTAGAAACCTCATTCAGCTCTTACCTTGGCTCCTTTCTCTCCTTGCCTTCCTTCGGGACCGGCTGGACCAGGAGGGCCCTAGAGAAAGCACAAAACAGATGCAGAACACAATTAGATCACACTGATCTGAAACGGTCTATTGGAATTAGCAAAATGATGCTACTGCCCCAGGGAAGAAGACAAAACGGAGACAAATATGCTCTGAAAAGCTTTGTAAATTAGCTTCTTGCTAAATTAATCCCTGGGCTCTGCCAGCAAGGCAGGAAGAGCAGGAGCACCTCATACTTGTGTATGCTTTTGGGTGTTATAATCTCAAGAAAAAAAGATCCGCAGGATTCGGTTGACAAGTTCCCATCAATTTCCAATGGCTGTGGATGCCGCATCAATATTTTTTTTAAATTACTATATATTTTACACATTACTCTCTTGCATTTACTGTAGATGTAGTAATAAAATCAGTTTCAAAACGTCAATACCAATGCGTTTGGAAAGATAACTCCTGAACAACCAGCTTACCCTTTTTCCTGGAGGTCCGGAGGGGCCTGGCTCTCCCGTGGGACCAGGGGAACCCTAGATGGAGAAGGGGGGAGAACAAGCCATAACTGTACCACAAGACACAGGAAGGAGAAGCAAACATGTAAAACTTGAGTTGAGATCTAGAGTTTGCACTAAGCCGAGGCGTGGGCGGCCAGTACAACTCCTGACACCTCCTCGGGGGTGCAGGTGGTATCTTGTTTTATCCCTTCCCACCATGAAATACCATAAGGCACGGCAAAGTGAAAAGGGAAGACTAAGCTCTGGGTTTTCCTTAAGTTAATTCTTGCTTTCAGGCTGTCTTGCTTGAGCAGCCGGGCTGAATGGTAGCAGCCAGGCTGACACAGACAGGAGGGACAGGCACCAGGGGACCAGTGCAGCAAAAGCTGGTGGGAATTAGATGCTCTGTGTCCTTCTGTGCTAAAAGTCCTTGGACTTGCACACAGAAACCGTAGGGACTGATGGGGAACAGATCTCATCTTTCCAGTTACTCACAGTCTGTCCAGGTTCACCATCATCACCTTTGTCCCCAGGGGGACCATCTTGACCCTAGAAAGGAAGAAAAAAGAAACAAGCTGGGTGTATTTAGGGTACGAGGAGAATTGAGCAGAGCGTCAGCAGCAGCAGATGTGCTTCAGCTGGTCTTCACGCCACTGGGCACCATCCCTTCCCATCTCCTGGTGGGAACACTAGCAAGAGCAAACGCCCTGTGGCAAATGCTGTGAATAGCAGCATTCTGACAGCTACCATCCCAAAGGTTGTAGCACCACCAAACAGTCCTATAGTGGGACTTGTTACTCTTTCCCAAGTAAAGGAAGAGTAAATGCCAGTGGAGCTGCTGGTGAATGAACAGCACACAAGCTGTTTTTCACTAAACCAAGAGGAGGAACCTACTGCCCTTCTGTGAGACAAACACTTACAGCTGGACCAGGTTCTCCAGGAGGACCAGGGTCACCAGGGAAACCAACTGGACCCTGCAAAGAGAGAAGAAGGATATCCCCAAATCAGAGATTTTGCATCTGGAGAACTGCAAACTGCAGAGCACGAATGCCTGATACCCGAGGGACTACACAGGGAGCCACCCTACGGAGCAAAACCCCAATCCCCTGCCCTCAAACACCATCCCACATCTTTGCACCTTCAGTAATTTCATCCTGTTACAGCCACCAGACGACGCAAAGCTCCAGAGGCAACATCAGGACTTTCATCTGGTTTTTCATAAATACATTGGACAAGTGACAGCAAAATCCTTGTAGCTTTGGGGAATGTGCAGATTAGAAGATTTTGCTTTTGCTTACTACATGATGCGTAACATTTTTCACGTGAAGATCCTCTCAAAGCATTTAATGACTAAAACACTTCACCATTCTTCTCCATACAATGTCTATTGTGTATTTCAAATGATTCTGAGACCAGTGTTCAGACAATAGGCTTCAACCAATAATGTGATATCCCCAAACCCCATCTGTTAAGAGATGACTAACTCCCCTGCCTCCTCTGCTGTTTCATGCCATCTTTGCTTATCGCATAATAAATTTCTTCAGCCAGCAAGCATCAAAGGAGCCGGCAAGATAAATACTGTACCATTATCATCTGGTATAAATCAGTATAGCTCTACTGGCTTCAACAGAGCTACAGCAATTAGCATCAGCAGGGATCTGACCCTAGAGGTACAACTCCCACGTTCACATAAATCTCCTCTATGCTATTTTGGAAGCTTCGCTCTGGTGCAGAGGACCTTGGCAATACAAAAGCTCGAGAGCAAAGTAAACCTACTGCAGGCCTTCCCTATAGGGGTGAGTTTTCTGATTGCCTGCAAAAAGGACTAATAATTCAAGAGATTGCTGGAAGATAAGGTACAGATGGGTCTTTTCCTCATTAGCACCCTAAAGAAGGGGACAACTGTCATATATCATTAGAGAAGCAATTCTCTGACTGGTAAACTACCTCAAATTTTCACAAAAATCTCTGGAAAACATCTTTTCATGCCCAAATCTCTGCTGGGCAAGACAAGGAAGCAGTGTTTGGCCAGGAGGGGGTACTTACAGGGCTGCCTTTGGGACCATCATCGCCTGGTGGACCTTTGGGGCCAGGTGGCCCAGCAGCACCAGAGGGACCTGCTTCACCCTTTTCACCTCTTTCACCTTTGGGACCCTGTAAAGGAAAAAGGATGTTTTTATTATCCAGGAAAGCAACTTACCGATCGCCAATTATCCTTTAATCAACTCGGAGAAAGAAACTCTATTTGTATCTCAGAACACAAGGACACAATTTAGCAGTCCCTTCCTACAAAGATTAAATGGTGTTCGTGTTGTTCAGTCGTGGGTAGCCCATACTCAGTGACTAAACATTGCACTATAAATACCCAGTAACATGGTGATGTGTCGCCCAATACCCAAACCAAGGACATGGCTGGTTCAGTCCTCGCAGCCCCATCCACATCTGTGCCTCTCTGACACCCCTTCAACCAGCTCCTTAGGGGACACCACTGAAGAAAAGCTCCTCTCTATCAGAGCAAGAGTCACCCTGTAGGGTACTTACTGGGAGGCCAACCTCGCCGGGAAGACCAGGCTCACCAGATTCACCAGGTTCACCCTGTGGAGGGGAAAAGAGAGAGATCCCAGTTGTATTTCTGCATGGTGTTGAGTCTCCTGCTGACTACAGGAGTGTTGTTGCAGACCACTGCAGGCTTCACTCAGGTTTGTCTGGATGCTTTACCTTTTCTCCTACTGCACCAGGATTTCCTATTCCCCCAGGAAGACCCTGTGGACCATCTGCTCCTGGTGGTCCAGATGGACCTCTGGGTCCAGGTGGGCCTGGTGGGCCCTGAGAGAAAGAGGAGAAAATTTAAGACCTGTTTCTTGGAGCAGTGTCTATGTCACTGATGAAAAAAGTAGGATGAAAGTATCTTACCATTTGCCCAACATCACCTGTTTCTCCCTTCTCACCAGGGGGTCCAGGCAAGCCCTGTGGAGGTGGAGGAGTTGAGTTTTAGCTGCAAACATCTCAGCAGGAGCCCCAGCTGTCATTACCCTAAGCCATTCCTCGATGCTGCAAATTACCTGCAAGCCCACTGGGCCGGGGGGACCAGGGAAACCTCGGGGTCCTTCATCACCTTTCTGACCAAAGAGGCCTTGCTGTCCTCTGGGACCTGGCTCTCCATCAGCACCCTACGAAGAAAGAGTCTAACACAGCTTAGCAAAGACGTGAGGTAGATGCAAAGCTCCATCCCCACCACCTCTCTGTGCAGCCAGAGGTAAGCCCTGCTCATGTGTTAGGCACCAGCAGTGCCACCAGAAGCTGCCAATCCTTGTGTCCCAGGAGGTGTTATGGTAAGAAAGGGGACTGATGCCAAGAGGGGACAATACTCACAGCGGGGCCAGGCTGACCGGTTGGACCCTGTGGGCCGGTAGGACCTGGTGGACCCTGTCATGGCATAGAAGCACAATGTCACCATTAGCATCACAGAGTAAAAAACTCACCTGGAAAAGGTGATGCTCTTCAACAAAGCCTCCATTAAACACACATTAATTCCCAAATCAGAGAGGGAGGACAGTGTTGAGTCTTCCTGGACACACCAGCATCCCTCAGCCCTGGTGCCAATGGAATGGCAGATGTGCCTAAAGGCATTTTTGCTCCAGCAAACCAGTATCACACCACTCAGCTCCATCTAGATACGTAAAGGGTGCTTCAGTGTGCTGCCAGCAACTGGAAAAGGAACTACAGCCAAACACCCAGCTTTAATGACAAGGGCTGCCAATACTTCACAGGTATCTGCACAGTAGATGGGTGACATGGATAACATGTGCTCCTGGAAGCTGGAGGCTCACACTTTAGGCACTTGCTCTTTTTACATCTTGTTGGTATTTGATGAAGAAAGGAGATGAAGCAATGATAGAAAGAAATGAAAATGACAGATTTTTCTATTTCCAGCAAGTCACACAACATAACCCTGCTCCTGCTGGGAAGCTGCTATGACAACATCCACCTCACTCACCTGCTCCCCTTTGTCGCCCTTGCTGCCCTTCTGGCCAGGTTCCCCGATCTCCCCCTGCCAGGTACAAAGGCACACAGTTAGTTCACATGGTGACCACTTCCATAACTCAACATTCAAGCCACAATCCCATGTGTCTACATGCTCATCCCAAAGATGCCAGTTCCTACAGAAATATCCCAGAATGTTCGGAAAAAGGCCAGAGATTTGGCCACTCCTGGTGTAACCAAATCCTTTTACATCCCCAAACTTTCCTTAGCTGCAAGAAGCATCATTTTGCAGACCTTGTCAGCACCGAGGAGTGATTCATCCCAGCTGTTTTCTAAGAATCCTCCAGTCCTGAGGGGCTTCATTAGAGAGTGGGGAGAGGTAATGAATCTGGAAAGGCCAGGCCCCCATGGGCAGGCCACCTGCTACAGGCTTCAGGGGAAGCCAACTGGATTTCAGCAAGCGGTCGGGCTGGCAGAGCACGCCCAGCCCAGTTTGCCCACTGCTCCCCAGACAGGATGCTGCTGGTCTCGCAGGATTGCAAGTGCCATAAATTATCCTTGTGTTGCAACCAGCAGCACATCCAGCCCGTGGTGACAATGGGGCATGTTTCCCAGTTTCTTCCCAGAGTGACCCTGTGCAGCAGGGAGCTGTTCCCACCTTGTCTCCATCCTCTCCAGGGGGGCCGACAGGACCTGCTGGACCTGGCAGTCCCACCGGGCCCTGGATGCCATCCCGGCCGGCCGGTCCTTGAGGACCCTTCTCACCCTGGAAGCAGAACAAACAGACAGGTCACCCAGAGCTCTCCTCCACCCTCCAACCAACCCATTACATCCCATTAACATTTATTCAGCTGCTAATGACCCCTGACTATATGGGCTCGTATAGCAAAACCGGTTTCCAGCTGATATTTCACCAGGCTCTCCGTGCTCACTCTTTGAAACAAGACAGAATTTCTATCTCAAGAGATAAAGGAAGAACAAACAAATCTAAACGGTGAATACCCAGATCACAGCTGCAATTTCACCGCTCTAACAACATCATCAGATTTAATCTGAACCTTCTGCCATCTCTCTCCAAATGACAAACAAGACCTCAACTAATTTTTATTCCCACAAGGCAGTTTTCACTGATGCTGGGTCAGGTCATGGCTGTCCCAGCACTCAGTGTCTCCTCCCTCCCTGGCTGATCCCCAGCTAACGGGGCTTTCTCAGGAGGCCCCGAGCTCCCTCATGACCTTCTGGACATAGGAAAACATCTGACATGAATAAAACAATCTCCTGCTTAAACATCTCCTCGTGCTTCTCTGACCTGGAGCCTTCAATTGAATTTGTTTGTTCATAGGAACTGAACAGAGAATATTTTTTGGTTTCCTCACACATAAGTGAATTGCAACTGAATCCTGGGTGCCTTCTTCTAAATAATTAGATGCCACTTAAATTGCCTATTCATCTATCCACTGATACTTCATAGAGGTACTTGGGAGGACAGATGTTTCTGAAGCTGATTCACTAGAAAATTCTTGCCTCTGGACTAGCTGCTGGAGTTTCTAATAAGCCAGCAAACGTGGAACACAGAGGTTGATAAACACTTTTACTAACAACAATCCATCACCGTAAGCACCCTCCTGCAGTCTGAAAGCACCAGTGCCAGCATTTGCTCATTTAGCTGGGTCTGAAGCTTGAGCTTAGGTTTGAGACAGACAACCCAAAAAATCCCTGCAAACCCACTGGGGCGTGAATGAAGAGGCAGAGTCTTCCTCCTCGGGACCGTCACGGTGCTGTGCTTTAGCAGGGACAGAAATAGCCACCCCAGCCCACTCTCTCCAGCCCGCACGTGACATTTCACGCGCGTGTGCCCAGGGAGCGAAAGACGTGCGAGTTTGCGCGGGCTGGCTGCTGAACGCTCCGGAGAGGGACCATATGGCAGGACTCAGCCACGTTCTGCTTGGGCTCCTGCTGAAAGCAGCTCTTTCCACGGGCTGCCTGGGAACGCTGGTGCTGCTGCAACACGCAGCACCCTGGGGAATGGAGCCAAAACCTCCGCTGCACCTTCGGCTGGGGCAGAGCGAGGGTGAGGATTTATTTGGGCACAGTGGGAATTGCTGTTGCCACTGCATCCCTGTAAGCGGTGATGGGGTTGGCTCAGATCTCTGCCCAGAGGTCTGTCCTTTGGCTATTTGTCCCCAGGAGGTCACACAGGCTGTCATCTCACCTGTTCAATCCTCATCCCTTCTTGGTACCTGAAGACATTTTGGTCCCTGGGACCACATCCACTTTTTGATTGCACCAGTGTCACAAAGGAGGCAGTTGAGCAGCTAATGTTCAGCAGTTTGATGCACCCAAGATGAGAAAATTGCTTTTAAATTTAATTCCCCTTTTTTTTTTTAATTTTTAAACCTTTTATTCCTTTTTTTTTTTTTAATACACCTATCCCAGGGAATGTCTCCATGTTCACATGCTCAGTCTCCTACTGTACATGTTTCTATTTGACCCACAGTTGTTAATCTTTATACTGGTACTTACGGGGGCTCCCTTTTCACCTGCAGGTCCTGGAGGTCCTTGGGGTCCAGGTCTCCCTGGCAAGCCTATTGGGCCAGCTGATCCTGCAGGACCACGCTCACCAGGAGACCCCTGTTCAAAGAAAGGAGAAAGCATTAACTGGAGTATTGAGCTTCACCTATCTACAGACAGAAAGAAATCTACCCATAGGATGCTGCAAATGCATCACCAGTAAGCAAGCACATTTGATGGGGTGTCTGCGATGGGATGATTTGGCACCATCAGCCTAAGGGGTCCTGCAGATCTTTTCTTTCTTCAAATTAAAACCCCAGTGGAAGGGTTGGGTTCTCCGCTGGATGGTGCTGGGAGCTCACTTCCTGAGGACACATTATCAGCTTGGAGCATAAGCATGGGCCACTTCCAGTGCAGCAGGAAGGGTTGGATGATGAATATTTTCTTTCAGGAAGGCTGCATTGAGCACAGGTCTCAAGTGGGGACAACTTTCAGGGGGAAAGCAGGTGCCTTAGAAGCAAAATTCTCTATGTCCCAAATCATTCCAGTTCCCTCAGCTTGTCACGTATGTTCGCAGCTGACACCACAAAATGACTGAGCTATTACATGCGTGTCTTGTAAAATAAAGCCCTATCCAGCACGTCTTTAGTTAGTGCAAAGGAAGTAACGGGTGAAGCACTGAGCTGTGACTAACCCTCTGGTTTTGGCTTGCCAAGCTTGTAAATGTGTTAGGTGGTGCCTGTAAGGGCAAAGAAGGATACTCACGGCTGGGCCTGGGGGGCCTGGGGGACCTTCGTTGCCTTTCAGCCCCGGAGAACCCTGGTGGGAGGAAAACAAAGTGATTTTGGGGCGTGGGTGCTGCACCACCGGGAAATCCTTCCCACTGGACGGACCAAGCAGTCTCTACTCACAATGGGGCCAGGGAGACCTCTCTCCCCAGGGAAGCCTCGCAAGCCAGGGGGACCATCCTTCCCTGGGAGGCCGGCGGGACCAGGGTCTCCCTGCAACGACAGTGATAAATAGCTGAGGATCTGCAGACTCTACAGAGACCCAGCTCCTCCGTCTGGGCTCGAGTCGCGATGAGGTGCTGGAAACATCGCGTCTGTTCTGAGTCGCCCCTCTCCATCTCTGGGAGAGAAGCAGGCGCCCAGCCTTGCAAGGAGGGTGAATTCAGGAGGCTGCTGGTCCCTACCTTGGTCCCTTCTTTTCCAGTGAGGCCAGGAAGACCTTGTTCCCCTGGAGGTCCTGGAGGGCCTGGATGTCCCCGCTCACCCATTGGCCCAGTTTCACCAGTCGGACCCTGCAGAAATAGAGATTGAGGAGAAGGTGGGGCTATCAGCAGAGCAAACAATGAAGTGATGCAGGCTGTCAGATTGGTCCTTCAGGTTGCAATGGGATGGAAGATGCTCCTTCCCCAGCCATCCCCTGCTGTGCCATCAGGAATCACCACAAAGATGTTTCCTTTGGCATCTAAAGGGACTTCTTTTGGGAAGCGGGCAACATTGCACTTGACAGATTAGAGGCACTGGGAACCTCTGGAGCGAAAGCATTCACAGAAGTGAGATATTATGACTACAGCCATTATGCTTCGGGTTTGGTTTTGTTTTGTTTTTTTAATTAAAAACATCAAAAGTACTCTACAATCACACCCATTCTTCCTTATGTGGGGCATAAATAACAGATCAGGCTTGTACTACACAGCAGTTACCAACTGCCTCCGTGCCGTACGCGGGCACTAACGGTGACGAGCGTAACATAAAGCCCAATGCAGAAGGTTCCCAAAGTGGCCCATTTTGGAGAAGAACAAAAGCCGTAAGCACCAGACTAGAACATCCCCACGTGCTGGTGTCCGCTGGGACCGCGGCTGTAATTCACGGCACGCTGCAGGGTGCCACTTAGTGTAAATGGAAGGATAACGCTGTGATCGCTCAGCAGCCGCACATCACGCTAACTACACGCGCGCCGCAGAGCCAGAGGAAATTGCCACGGTACCTAATTTGCACTTGAGAAGACAGACACACTCAGAGAATCGCCCCTAATCAGGGAATTTACAAATCAGGGGCTTTACGCTATCATTAAAGAGGACAAATTAATTACTTTCTAATTAAAGAGCAACCTCCCCAGCAGTTCGGGTAAGAAGACTCAACCCAAAGTCAGTTTTGCTCCACCCAAGACTCTGCCTACAAAGCTGATCCACAAGCATTGCATTCCTGTACTTGAGGAGTACAAATTCTGGTTGTGCAGTTACTATTTCCAGATTGCAGAGAGTTCTTTGTGACTGACAGAAAAACAGCCTGCCTCTGACAGAATCTGGCAGCGCTTTACGTTGAAGAGGGATGCATTTCTTCATAATGACATGCAAGAGCACTCTTGCATCCTGCTTGCACTGCCCTGCACGCCCCAGCAGCTACACAGCCCTTTGAGATCAGGCTGGACTCTGGTTGCTTAAGGTCTTTTGGTCAGGTTGCGTGTGGCTGGTCTCTCTCTCACTCTACATCAATTTTACACCAGGGTAGTTCTGTTGAGTTCACAGGAAGCACCTTATTTACTGCAGCCTTCAGGCACATTGTCTAAATACCATCCTAATGCCTCCACAAGGTGGGCTAGGACCAACTGGGGTATTTCACACCCTGGCCAGGAATTTCAAAGTCCACAAGCTTGCTTCAACCTGACTTTCCCTTTCCTGGAAGAGGAGTCTCTGTGCTGTACAACCCGTGGTCCCAGCACCTCCAGCTGAACCATCAGAGCTGTGAGAACCTGCTGTATTGCACCAGTGAAGAGGAGCACACATTTCTTACCTGAGGGCCTACGACACCAGGGGGTCCTGGAGGACCAGTCTTGCCTTGGAAACCCTGTTAGAGAAAGGGAAAAGAGAGAAAGATGACAATTCTGCCAAGGAGTGCTGCAATGAGGGTCACAAGACTGCCACCTGACCAGGAACAGGTGGACACCCAAAGACAAAAGCAACAAGAAATCAAACACAAGGTGGAAAACATGTCTTTGTACATTTATACAAGGGTGAAACAGAGGAAGAAAAAGGGTTTCTCAAAGCTCAGCTCTGCTGTTTGGATGGAGCTACTGTGGTTTGGCTGAAGGACTGGCTGTATATATAAAAAAGTCTGCTGTGCTCATAAAACCTATAGAGGAAAATGGCTGTTAAAGAGCATGAGTTTCATCACACTGAGCAGTTCTTAAAGCTGTTTCCCTTCTGCTCCCTGCTCTAGTACTGGTGTAGGCTTAGCTGTGTTTTAGGCTTAGCACCCAGAGACTGGGTGACCATCTTCCACTTCTGGAACCAGCAGTGCCCCTCTCCAGCCCTGCTAAATCCCCCAACCCACCAGCCCTAAGGGCTGAGTGAAGCTTTAGTTCCTTCACCAACATCATCTGAAAGAAATCACAAATGGGTTTCTCTCCAAGTGCTGATGAGTAGCAAAGTCTCCGTGACAGCTACTTATAAGGACATCTTGAAGAGTGACAAAAAAGAACTATCACCACTGCAATTGTTTAGCTCTCCTAAGCCACTCTTTAAAAAGCACATTAATTATCATTCTTACAACAGCGTGCTGACAAGCTTGAGAAATGTCATTGAGGGCACACAGGCTATTTTCTCATTGCCACAAAAGAGGATCAGATAAATCCCAAGCCAACGGTAACGTGTCATGCTAAAAAAACCTACTCGGTGTTATTCTAGCCGTCTGCAGATCACAGAAAATATCCTGTCATTGATGGCGAAATGGGAAAAACAGCTTTGTGAAATGAATGTACAATTTAAACTCTTATCGTAGAAATATATTTCAGTCATTTCTGTGCAGGACTATTCTTATTAATCTGAAGAAAGGGGTTTCCTTTTATCCTGTTCAAGCCTTGGGGCACAGGCGGTTTAGAATTTTTCACGGGTTTTTTTAGATTTAATCTTTGTACATCTAGTATGGCCAAATACTTCAGCATTCTTCAGCCTGTCTATTTGCTGCTAAATGACAAGTAAAATAAAGGGAATTATTTGACACACAGATTGCAAGTCTAGGTTTTCTTGCATGAAGGTACAGAATGCACTGACAAGGCTACTGATGGAGAAATTGTATTGAATTTGCTTTTTTTAATTATTATTATTTTATGTTTCTCTCCTCGCTGTTTGGCACTGTGTAAGGAAAGGGGGACAAAAAAGGGACTTCTGCTACCTGGGTCTGCACTTGTCAGCGTGTACCCTGAGAGGACGCAGGGGCAAGTAATCTTTGCAAGCTTGTTCATGGCACAGATTAACAGTTTTTGTTTGCTGGAAGGATTTGCTGTGATAGGCAAGTTACTGCTGCAATGCCTGAGCAAAGCTATTAGGGAGTATTTTCAGACCCCAAATAATTGAAAGCCCGTTCTCCATTCGGATTCCTGCAGACTTGGGAGTTGGATGCTTTATTCCAGTCTCAAACGCTGCTAACAGCAGATGCAAGCCAAGTTTTTATTGCTTCTTCTAATTTGAATGTAGGTGCCCTGGATGTTATAAGATAATGAAGGAAGACTAAATGTCATAGCCAGGCTCTAACAGGTGAAAACTCTTCTCATCACCTTTAAGTTAATCCTGACCTGAGGACCATGTATTCAAAAATACCACAACCACTGCCCTAAAGTCAGGCTTAGGGAGTGTAAATAAATATCTGGTGTTGTGCTGAGCAGTATTTGCATTGCCTCGCATAGCAAATGCCAGGCGAGTTAATTAAATTGTTGTGTGATAAGTTGGGAAAACTGCATAATGTGCAAAGCCTTTTTAATGCTCATTTGCTAGGATAGGCAGTGGAGAAAATGCAAAGCTGAGTAGAGGAAATTCAGGGGGTTTTTCTGTCAAATAAACACAGAATAAAGAGTCTACCTGCTAACATGCAACATGCCATGTTGGGGAGAGGAATATACCAACAATGGTGAACAAGCTGAAGAAAAAGAATATAAACATCCCCCAAAATACCAAGCAGAAAGCTACTGATTACTGCATGCAGAGGAATACAGGGCAGAAGGGTCATTATTCTCAGGGTATCCCTTCAAGAAAAAAAAAAAAAAAAAAAAGGTGCAGAAAACAGACCACCAGAGACGCACGACAGCCAGGGTATCATACCTTCCACATGCCTCATCGTTCTCCTTTGGTGAGAAACAATGATTACATCTGTGCAACAAAACCTTTTAAAATGGACAAAGCAGTATGTGGACCATACAGGGAGGGACCTGCACAGCCAGGAGCTGCTCCCTGAGCTGCAGAGAGGGAGCATTGCTGGAAGGGGCTTAAGCAAAACTCAGTGATGCCCTTGTGCATAGCTCTGGCTAAAAGGCAGCGTCAGCAGAGATGCTCTTCTTACTTGGGTGCTAAGATAGTGGCTGATAACACAAGGGTGCTGCAGTAACGGGTGTGGACAGAAAAACTAGAGAGAAACCACTGCACACCTCATTTTGGCCAGGAATTACCTTCCTCTCAAAACAAGCACTGCCAAAACTGGGCTGTAACTCCATTTTGCTGTGCAACAGTTCGTGTTGGGCACGTGGTGCATCAGGATGTGGAAAATGTATATTTCTATCCCTTGTAGGTTCCAGAGAAAATAAAAACTGCCCCTGACCTAACACAGCTGGGTGTGGAAAGCTGAGCTTGTGAAGGATGAAGCCCGTCCTGCATCAATAATTTCTGTGATCACAGCCCTAGAGACACATCTCATGAGTAGACTGATGTAACACCTGCACATCTCCAAAGGATGGAGCGGGAAAGAAAGCACAGAGGTTACCCCCCAGAGTGCAGAGAAACAGCCTTCCCCCTTTGGAGGCCAAAGGGATGAGCGCTTTGGCAAGTCCTTGGGGTACAGAGCCCAGCTGCTTTGGAATCACCCCCCAGCTGCTTCTCCACCTCACAAAAGCAAGAGCCACACCAAGTGCTGGTGCTGCCCCAGGCAACACCCTCCCACTTCATGAGGAGCTGCCTCTGCAGCACCCATCAGAGCAGAAACCCAACAGCCTCCGATGCCGGCCATCAGCACCACTACATCTCCATTCCTATTTTCTCCCCACATGATGCTCGTGTTGACCCCCACAATCTACTAAAAGGACAGAGAGACAGGAGTTGGGGCACAACCTCCACAGAAACCATCATTAGACCAACCTGTCCTGCCCAGAAGAGGGTTGCTTCCCATAGACCGTCCCATTCAGCTGGAGAGACACAGACCTTCAGGGCAACTAAACGTGTGGCCACATCTCCCCAGCTGCGCAGAAGGGTTTAGAAAAAGCAACCGGCAAGACGAGACGTGGGACTAATGATCTGCCCGTGATTTTTGACTACTTACAGTTTCTCCTCTCTGTCCGGGGTGACCGGGCAATCCATCCTTCCCAGGAGGACCCTACAGCAGAAAACCAGGATGAGAAGAAACATCGCTAAGTGCTCAGCAGTAAAACAGTGATAAGGGCTGGATCAGACACTTGTAACCTTTCATTAGCTCCCATCCATTTACAATGAAACCAGGGTGCTTGGAACCCTAAATGATACAACACTTTCCCACACATCTCCCAAAGGAAATACTTCTCTTGCAGGTCCAGAGCAGGGGCGAGCTGTTCACCACAGGGAAGGAAATCATTCCAAAAAAAAAGGTTTCCAAGCTCCCCCCAGCAGCATATAACAAGTACTCAGTTGTGCTGTCCTCCCAGTATACAGAGGGAAAAAGAAAGAACAGAGCAAGCATGAAAGATCCCAGCGACACTGAGTCATTAGGAAATAAATGTTTATAATCAGCTGCAATTTACTCCTCTATTTAAAATCTTAAACCACTGGGTTATTATCATGATGTCTCTGGAATGCCTTTTATTGAGTATGTCACCACTTGTCAGAGAAGCAACTAAGACTGAGCTGGTACAGCTGGATGGGAAAGACTTCATCTATTTCTTTGCATGTTCTAGAGAGGGAGTTACTTACAGGGGGGCCTTTTGGTCCAGGAAATCCAGTCGGTCCTTGAGGCCCTGGTGGTCCCTGGGATGCAAAAGAAGACAGAAAACGTGGCTTAAGGAACCAGTCACGCTTTGCTATGAAATACTAGCTCTGGGTGAAGAGCAGATGAGAGCGAAGACACAGGAAGTCAGAGACTTCTACCCCAAAGCAACGCCCCAAAGTGCAAGATGCAGCTTCACGGAGCCATCCCTTGAAAAAAAAAAATGCTCTGAGAGAGAAAAACCACAGGGAATGTTTAACTGGCTGCAAAAATCACTGCAAACATGAAGGGAGCTATCAACCGCTTTGTGCCTTTCCCTCCCAGTGCTATGAAAAATGGATCTATTTCCACCCCAGCTCAAGTGAGAGCACCTGGGAGCGACCAGCTTGTGCAGGAACAAAAAAGGAGAGAGCCCAGTGGCTTTGGGAGTGGTGCTGTGGCACAGCAGATGCTCTTCAGAGTGCTGCTTCCCTGGAACGGTGCCAGCAGCAGATGCAAAGTAGGGACCAATTTCATATATTTCCTCCTCCACATCAATTTTGTAAAAAATTTACAAACAAAATCCAAGGTAAAAAAAAAGAAAAAGCAGAAATTGAGGTGAACATCATGGAAGTCCCATTGTTTCAATATTTTCCACCTAGCGTGCTGCAATGTGGAGCATGAGGTGCTAGAAAACACCTCCTTCAGAAAACCTGGGCTCTGGCCATCTCCACAAACCCCATGGGTGACTTCTCCCTTGTCCCATGGAGCGATGCTTACACTGGACACCCAAGTTTCCATTGGAGCCTTCCTTGGAGAGCTCAGAAAGGACCTAAGGTGACTTGTGAGACCTCTCTCCACACAAGCAGGTTTCACTTCATTTTTCTAAACAGATTTCTTCCTTTTTGCTGCCTGAGGTGTGTTAAGCTGTGCCCTGGCTCCACAGAGCTACCCACCTCTCTCTGCTAAACAGGGTACTCGTTCACTGCAAAAAACCCTCAGCACCATCTCAGCACTGCAAACCCTCCTCATCTGCCGTGCTAAACCAAGAGGTTTGGACCAAGTCCTGCTTTAGCCCCACCAAATCACCTTACCCTTTCTCCAGGAGGACCAGGGGGGCCATCACCACCAGAGTTGCCCTTTTACAAATAAACAAAACAACACACCATTAAAAATACATATCTCATCACTGCAGCTGCTATGTACAAAGACTTCAAGTGGCACCAAGCCCACAGTACCACCACACCCCACCAGCTCCCCCAGCCCCTCTCCCATTAATAATTCTCTATCAGGAGCAGCATCCAGTGACAAACGAGCATCTGCTCGTTCCCCCCACATGGCTTAATAAAAATACAGGAAAGATAACATCAGTGAGCTCAGGATATTTCCACCACATAACAGCCTCCCTCTGAGAGATAAATGCCGCCACAAAGACGAGGTATTTATCAAAAATTCATGCTGACACAAAGCCCAGACATTTATTTTTAAAGCCGGCAGTGTGGTGGTGACAACGTCTCACTACAAAAGCTTTGCTTCCATCATGCCTGGCGATTGATGGTCACTTCACTGGTCTTTCACAGCAGGTTGTGGAGCTGAGAGAGCCTCCAGATTGGCTGCTAGAAAAAACTTGTTTTCCCCAGTGACCGGCGGTGGGAGCATGCTCTGTATGCAATGTGGCTCAGCAAGGTTCTGGAGCCCAGCAGCAACACATACCCCTTTGCCCATGGCACAGCCTAAGGCCTCCAAGGCAGTTCAACTGCTACTTAAGCACCAAAAAATAGGGCTTAAGGGAAGCATTGGTGGACAGTAGGGTTGTGCCGTTGGTGGACAGTAGGGTTGTGCTGGTCCCTGACACGGGGTTGCTCCCTCCGCTTCTGGTTGCAAGGCTCTTAATTTGTGCATGCACTTGATGTCCTGCTGAAGTGTGGGCCATGTGCTTTACAGGTGGATTATGAGCCATTTGGCTGGGCAATGAAGATCAGGAGAGAAGGAAAATGGTCGGCAAAGAACCAGATGGTCTCTTATACTGACACTTTTTAGGACGATTCCCATTGGCTCCCCAAAACCTTACCTTTGGGCCAGGTTTCCCAGTGCTTCCCCTAGGGCCTCTTTCCCCACGTGGACCCTAAAAAAGACACAAAAGATGGTATTTTAGCCCTTCTTGCTACCTACTACATTGTGACCAGACAAAGCACCCAAGCATCTGAGCTGCACTGGGTCAACAAGTCATCCCACCAGCAGGAAGGGGATGCCAGGAACCTTCGTCACGGCCGCTGGAGATCTGATGACTTGAAATTATATTCATTGAAACCCCAGATCAGTGTCCCCTCTGCTCAGCTATAACTGCTGAATGCCAGAGGCTACCCAGTGAGGACACAAATCAGATCTCACTTTCCCCTGGCCTTAACAAGCTTTCAAGCTGGACAAGAATGAGGAAATGGATCATTACCGTTGGACCTCGCTGCCCCCTTGGACCTGGTTTGCCAGGTGTCCCCTGGAAGGAAAAAGAAAAAAAGGAGTTAGCAGCCAGCATCGCAAGCTGAGCTCACAGCAGATGAACCCACGACAGAACCTATTGCACACGAACTACCCCCAGAACTTCTCTGGTTCTCATTTGCAAAGAAAAGCACAACAGCAGGTTTACTTTAATCTCCTGATCCTTGTATTTATGGTTTTTTTTAAATATAATGCTTGGGCAGGTCTGGACAGTAATCCCAATGCCCAGATGTCATCATCTTAGGGAAGGAATGTCCTACGAAAAAGTATCCAGAGCCCTTTAAAACACCACAAAGACTGAGGTCATCCATTTGGACCACACACTCCTAAAAAGCCTGCAAGAAAGCTCTTCAACTCTGCCACCCCAAAGCCAAGAACCCCTTTTTCCTGCTGATCTCCCCTTGTCCCTTCCTCCCAGCTCCCAGTGTGGGAAACACTGTTTGTGGGGCTGGTCCTCTCTCCAGCTGGGAGCAGGGCAGGTTGGCTCACACCCATGCACACCCCTGTTGCAAGACCTGTGCTGTTTAATACAGAAGGAACAAGAGCAGCCGAGCAGGATTCCTGCTCTGAGAAGTTATTTTATGCCACACGAGCCAATTAAGCTGCCCCACATATTTACAAATCTTTCTTCATCTCTGTGAACTTTTGTGCTAAACAAGTAATTTAAGACATTGTTTTGCAGCAGCGACAAAGCAGCAGGCTCATGAGATCTGACAGATGCACTCAGCTTCCCGTAATGGGGGACTGTGATTAATTCTGACAGAAGAGAGACAGAGATGGCTGGGTCCTAAATCTGGCAGTGTGTTAAGCTCCATTACCCTGTGCTGAAAAGAAGAACTAACGGCCTAGAGCTTGCTCCCTGAAAACACTATTTTGGCTGGTGTCAAGGTACCAAAAAAATTCCAATAGGTTCAACTTTCTTCCTTTGGCCCTGTGGTTCACTACTGGCACCAATCGCCTGTCAAAGGAAGGAAGCAGAGAAAATTTGCTTCCTATGGAAGGAACACAGAATGCTTAAAATATCACTTGCCATTTTCTGCCCCAAATCCATCATCTCACATTCTTGCCTCCTCGGATTTGGTGCTCATTAACCAGGCGAACATAAAACAGGAGCTGGGAAAACTTTACAATCAACTTTCTGCAAGCTACTAAAATTAGTCCTGCTGAACCCTCCTTGTTCTGCGGCTCCATTTAACAAACCCTGCTGGCATACCTCTCTTTAATGAATTACAAAAATTATTTTGAAGTACTCTGGCTTGTTTTTCTTTAGCTACAGGAGGCTAAATTCAGAGCAGGTGGAGGAGTGTGTGCCGCCTCCCTGCAGGTAGCCCCCCACGCTCCTCTCCTTCTTCCTCAATTCTATTTTTAAGCAAAATTTTCCCGTTTATTGCTATCATTAATCATGCATACAGCACTGGGTGCTGTGGCAAAGAATTTATATAGCACTATAAATGTACACAGACCTATATTTTTCAAACAGGGATATCGAGGCAAAGGCATCTAAATTCAGATTATTTTCTAGGCACCCAAATAAATGGTTGGGTTTCGGCACCTCCACGCACCCCTCAGGCTCTGTCAGAGTGGGTGAGCAGGGAGATCTATTACCCCATGCTAATGGCAGAGGCTTATTAGCTCTAAAAATAAGACCACTTATTCACATCTAACTATTGATTCCATGATCAGGTTTTGAAAACATCCAAGCAAGCTCACCCGAGCTCAGGCTGCTGGGTGAGAACGGGCACGGCAACGAGCAGCCCCTCACCAAAACTATTGTCATATTTAACCACCAAACATCCTAACATCCTTTTTTTTTTTTCCTTTTTTTTTTTTTCCCCTCCCCATTTTTAACTTTGCCAACCCTTTTTGTGCAGCTGAACAGCCAGAAGCTGTGGTGTCAGGTTTGAGAAGCTTTAGCGCCAGGGGCTCTGCCAGCACCAAAATTCAGCTGCCCTCACTGGTGCTGGTGGGATCTGCTGGTGCTGCTCTTCCTTTGGTTCTCACCTTTTGTGTATTATTATTAAAGGACTTAGGAAGACTATTTGTGTTGCTGCAATAATGAGCTGGAAAGCTTATTTCCATTCCTAGATGATGATGATTGAAGAGAAATGTGCGAATCGTATTATTTTGGACACACAAACAACTGCTTTGAATATCAGAATAGGAACACCAAAAGAAAAACCAAACATATTATTTTGGGTTGTTTCAGCTGCAAATTGGGCTACTGCACAATGCACTGGAGAAGCAAATCTTAGACGTGCTTTTTTTTGACTATATGGGAACAAGCTTATAAAAATAGCAAATTCAGTGGTCTCGGGAGAAGCAGAAGGGGATTTATCAACTCTAACTCAATAAGGCTTAAATTAAGTTGATGGTCTCCATTTGGTTTGGTGCAGTGTGATCCCAGCTCAGTCAATTGTTCTGCATGTAATTGCTTTTCACTTATTTCAAATTGGATACTTGGGAGCAAAAAAAAAAAGAAAATAAAAGAAAAAAAAAAAGGAAGATTCCAAGACAGTTCCTGAAAATCAGTATTTCTGCAATTCTTAGAAATTTTTCAAGCTGGGTTCATTTTACCAAAGGAGAGATTTGTCCATGAAAATCTCTCTCTCACATACAAATACATTGATAAAACAAGTGCAAGCTGCTGGATTGGGTGTAAAATGGCAGAAAGGGTTCAATCACACATTGGAGTGAAAAAAAAAGACCATAAAATAAGATAAGGGACAGTGGCCACCAGGCACCTTTCATCTCATGAGCCAGGATGGGATGAGCTTCTGAACTCAAAATACAAAAACACCTTTTCAATTCCTAATCTGAAGAAGCATGTGGCATGCTGGGGGTGGAACTATGTGTCCTCACTACCTCTTCCAAAGAGCACAAAGCTCATTTAGAATGACAGAGAGTAAACTGCTGAATTTTTTGTCTTTTCTTGTCTTATCACTGCTTAGTCCTGAAGTTGTGCCCACTGCCATTATGCTTGCTTACTCCTCAATCCCTTTCAGGCTGGATATTGCCAAAATTCAACCAGCCTAAGCCTTGTTTTTTGGTTTGGTTTTGTTTTGTTTTGTTTTTTTTTCCCTGTATCATAAACCAGCCTCTGGTACCCAAAGGTTTCCATCCCAGCAGTCTGGCTTGTTAGCAGATGGAACAAGAGGGATGCGGATGCTCAGGGATGCAAACCAGCACATCTCCACCCCGCTGCCATCCCCATGTCCTGCTTTACACCACCCAAAATCCAGCCCAAGGATTTTATTGCTGTATGTTTGATAAGATGGGTGGTAATTATAGGGCTACAGTGAATTCAAGGCTGTTGTGGCAGCTGCTTTATTCACACCCTCCCTCCTTCTGCCTGGCCAGAGCAGAGGGAGGGGAGAGAGGATGCTGCATTTGTAGTTCAGAATGAAATGGAAATTACTTAGTGGAAAAAAAAAAAAAAAGGGGGGAGCTGGATATAAAACAAATTTCAGTGACATGATATTAATGCAGTGTAAAGTGATTTATATTTTCTGGGCTACTATCAAGCACGTCTGTTAAAAGTCATTTGTATCTAAATGAGAGTAAAAAAGAAACTAATTCCACTCGCTCTCCTCACTCTCCCCGCCTTTTTGTCCCTGTGACCAGAGCTGGTGTAGAAAATGACTTTATGTTTGTACTCTGAATCCACTAATTCAAGTATGTCTTCCACAAAAAACAAAACAAAACAAAAAAACCCCAAACCAACAAAAAACCCACCAGTGTATTTATACAATCCCTGCTCGAGAGCGAACTCTGTGAGGTGGGTGAGAGGTAGAGACAAGTCTGGAGGATGGAGCCCCCACATTTTAAGAGTGTTTGTGAATTTATAACAGCTCCTCTTATTAAAAAGAGGAACTTGGGTTTTCATCTAGGCATTTGGAATCTCAAGTTAGGCTAAAGATGGTTCTTACTGCTTCCGAACAGATTCACCCATCTCTAATAATTACTGTTAATTAAAAAGCTTTTCGTGCCCTGAGCAAAGTCTGACAGCACGGGAAGAATCCAGGTTCAGAGAAAGCTCTTAAAATATCTTGAGGGAAAAATTTCCAGTGTTTAATTGGAAAGCTGCTGTCTGCAGAGCTGACTGTGCTATTACTGGAATCTTCCTCTCCCAACAGCCGGCGCTGGGAGCCTCTTGCCGATCCTGCACTCCCTGTGCCAGTGACCTCATCCCAGGATGTGAATGGGTGGGATGATGTTCTTTGGGCAACCCCTTCGTGCAAAAGCAACCCGAGCATCAGCCCAACTGCTGCCTGCGAGGGAGCATCACCCCCATCATCCCCCATGTCCTGCCCAAGAGCCTTTCCTGGGAGAGAGAAAAAAACCAAATCAGCCAAGCGGCCAAACAAAGCAGCTCTTACCCGTGTGCCCTTCTCTCCGTTGGCTCCTGGAAATCCTGGGAAGCCGATTGAGCCCTTTGGGAAACAGCAAAGAGAGAGCAAGTGGTTCAAGACACTGAAAGGGGCAGCTCTGTCCAGCCATGCCTGGTGCCCGCTGGCCTGGAATAACCCCCAGCAAGCTCCTGCTGGCATCTACAGCTCCCAGTGCCTTTATTTATTAACCTTCCTTTAATGAAAACAAAACCCAAAATGACCTCAGAAACTAAATTCCATCCAAAAAATAACAAAAACAAACAAACAAGGTCCATGCCTCATTAGGAGTCCTTGTAAAGGCTGAAGCCCACGGTCGTACCAGGCACCTGGGGAACAGGCAGGCTTTTGTTTTTTAGCTCCTAAGTCACTATGTTGCACATGAAAATTTAACTCCTGCCTTGTTCCTTTCTAATGTGAGCACCTGGAGAATAACTGCTGCTGCTTTTAAAACATGAATTAGTCAAAGAGATTAAAAAAAAAAAAAAAAAAAAAGCCCTATCCCAGATATAAAATGCAAATTAAAAACTAGACCATCAACACCACAACCAGGAAACAATCTCTTGCAGATAATGATGTGTTAAACAAGCCTCGTTTGTTTTGGTTATTTTTTTGTTTGGTTTTTGTTTGAGTTTTTTTTTCAAGTAATGAACATGAATAATAAAATATGATTCTTAAAAAAAAAAAGGTAACAAAAACATAAGTTCCCAAAGCCTCCAGGGTGTGTAAAATCTGGGCTGCAGCCTCAGTCTACTTAGTGGAATTCACAGTTTTAATTTAAAAAGAACACTTGAAAATGGCCCAAAGGAAGGTGGGCGTGTAGATAAGATACAAAGGGTGTTTGCAAATCTGCAAATGGCAGTTTTATTTTCATTTCAGGGAGACCCTGATCATTAGCTATTCTCCTTAATTAATTAGCTAACACTAGCATGGATCTTTGAAGATATAAATATATAATCCAAGGAGAAGGGACTATTACTACCATGTAATAGTATTACTACCATGTACCATCCAAATGTCACATGGAGCCTGTTTAAACTCATCACCAATGCAGCCCTGGCATGCTGCAGCCCCTGTCCCACTACACCTCTTCCCACCACTTCCTGGGTTGCAAGAACCAGCCACTGATTTCCAGCAGCTAAGGGCTGAGAGCTATTTTGACCCATCTATACATTTGAAATAATAACACGACTAATAAATAAATAATAATGTAATAAATGTGTTCTGCACGAGTGCGAAGGTGGGACCACTGCCAGTTCCACCTCACCCCATTAGCAGAGGATTGAGTCCTCTGCAGGACCCCACCATCAGGGCTTGGCTGGTATCTGTGGAGCTTCCCAGCACACCCCACATCTCTCAAGGACCAAACCCGGCCGTGTTACCTTTGGGCCCTGCCTGCCCGGGTAGCCGGGCAGTCCTGGCACGCCGAGTTTTCCCTGAAACACAAAAACAAGTGGGTTAATATGGGTGAGACAGACCTTGTGAGTGGCTGCAGACGTGCACCAGCAGAAAGGGGAGATGCCAAGTGTAGAGAAGTCAAGAGCAAAGCAGCCATGACATGGGTGGAATAAAGCTGTCAGGGCACTGCGACCATCCTCTGCCCACCCTGGGGGAAGGTTTGATGCAGGGTGAGCTCTGTAGATGTGTTGGGGACCTTGTGGAGAATGGTTTATTTATTTTTTGCTATCTTTTTTTTGGTTTTGGTTGTTTCTTTTTTTCAGAAATTAGACTGGGGTTCACGATACTTTACATTACTCCACTTTTTTGCTCTGGTCTTTTTTTCAAGACACTGTACCCAAGCAAATAGCCCCAAAGAGACCAATGTCTCAGTGTACTCAACTCGTGCCACTGCAATAAAACCATCTCTCTTGGGTCTCCTCTAGTCTTTGTGTTGAACAGCTTAGGCCAGCCTTAGCACAAAGCTCCCACAGCTCCTCTTCATCTCTCTGCCCTAAAACTGCCCCCTTCACACTGGGCACTAGCCCAACCACCCACCCAAGACACTCAAAGAAAAGTGGGGTTTACTGTAAGATGTGCCTGGGTGATTTCATCCTTGAGACTCACCTTCTCTCCAGCAGGACCGAGAGGACCAGGATCTCCATTGGGGCCAGAGCGACCCTTGGGACCTTCAGGACCATCTTCACCCCGGGGACCAGGAGGTCCAATTTCCCCCTGTTAATCACAAGACAAGTGTTGACAATGCAGACAGGTCCCAGTCCCAGTATTTGCTGACAGCAATACCCTCACAGCTGCAATCAGATACTCCATGGAGTCGCCAACACAACTCTTGGAGAAAGCTGGTCTTCACCAAGAGGCTCAGACAAGACTGTGAATTGCAGAGGGTTATTAGAGCACCAAGCTTTCATTCTCACAGCCTGGCCATTATCTCCAACAACAGTCGTCTTGTCTTATGGTCCAATTATCCCACCTACACACAGCATCTCTCCACCAAACTAGCCCTTCATTAGCTCTGATTGCAACGCACCCTTTTACCCACCTCCCGCTTCCCCAGTCGCAGTTTGATGCACGAGCAAGCCCTGGGAAGTGTTTAATTGAGGGCTGAATCAGGGAACTGGAGAAGAAAGACCAGGCTGGAGCTTTTGTGCTGAAAATCATTAGGAAATCTGAGAGCAGAGAGGACGGAGCTATTAACGCAAATAGTTGTGACACTGCCGGCTTCACACACAAAACAACAGTTGTCATTTGGTCACGCGGGGTAACGGGAGATGCTTCCAGGCTGTGAACACAGGCAGCCTTCTTCTTGCTCACCAGAAGCTGGGTGGACTCAGATTTATCTGTGAGGCTCTCGAGTACCCCTTGTCCTTTCATTGTGCATCACAAAGAGCTCGCTGGTGGGAACAGGAGTCACGAGCTTTGTTTGAAGGAGCTTATGTCTATCTGCATTTGGCGGGGACAGGAGTCACCTCCCCGAGATGTCACCTTTGGTTCTTCTTCCCTGGCAAGAAGTGGGGGCTGGGGAAATGTCCAATTATTTAGACTGTTCAATTACAGTTAAACACCAGGAGAAATGGAGGATTTGATGTCTAATTTTACAAGCATTCACACAAGGCATTCATTTTTCCTTTAAACACAGGGATGAATGATGGCAGATCCCTGATCCCTGGTGGGGCTTCACAGCTTGGGGGGACACCAAGCCCCAGGTGATGCATCACTCACAGAGGGGACAAAGACAATCCACTGTTCCCAAGGGGTATGTGCAGAGGACAGGGCCCTCTTATCACCTGTTTTTATTTTACCTTTAGGTTGGGACGAGCAAATTTAGGGATTCACAGCTGCTGTTCTTGAGGTGAACATGAAACTCCTGCATTACTGCCTTGAGATCAGATGTGCCAGAAGGACTCTGATGGGAGCTCACTTTGCTGCATTCACATGATGACGCACGGGTGTGAAAGGCAAAGCACTACAAGATCACATCAGTCATAGACACTTACCCGGTCTCCTTTGATGCCCATATCACCTTTGAAGCCAGGGAAGCCATCTTCACCCTAAATAACAGGGAGGAGAAAAAACAGCCAAGTTGTATAGACAGAAAAAAAGGCCTCTCTAACATCACTGTGTGGCCCTGACCTGGGGAGGACAAGATTAAGTCCTCTCCCTGCCTGTCACACTGTCTTCTGTAAGTCTTTGGCATGCACAAATGGGCACAGAAACCCAGACAAGCTGCGACCGTCAAGGTCCCATGGGGATCCCAGCAAGTATTCCCTACATCCCGTCCTGGCCGCAAGTCAAGATCACAGATCTGGCCTGATGTGAATAACAAGACCTTGCCAGTACTGGGAAGTAATCATTTCTGAAGTACAACTGGTTTCATTTTCATGGAGGATGTTTTACATCATGCTTGGAGGCAACCTCTAGGACAGTGGCAATATTTCTTACAGCCAAGAAGGTTTAATTGCAGAGCTCAAATCAATAATGCATTTCATCCTACAGCAAATCTCTCATAGACAATGAAGTCCCAGACAGACTTTTAAAGTTTGGAAGGTCCCTGCCAGGGTTCCTTAGCTAAAACCACCGGCTTTGCTGCTGAACTGCTGGGGGCAGGAACAAAGGAACACAGAGCTGTTTATGAGCCCAAACAAGATTTTTCTCCACCCTCTGCTCTTTCTGTGGGAGAAACCAATTGCATCTTTGAGACACGCAGAGATAGACTGTGTTGACTTTGTTATTGACTTGGATTTCACAAGCTGCTCCGATGGCCGGGCTGGGCAGCGTATCCCGTGCGCTGTTATCCAGCTGTAACATACCACAAGCTCTTTAGCTCCATCCAATCACTCAAGCTGCAAATTTTATCAGGAGGAAATCACCCTGATGCTGAACCCTGAGCTATCAGTAATGGCCCCAGCAAGCAGCTCCAAATCTGACTGTGCCACAAAGGCTCGATGATTCCCAGGTCGGAGCCAGGATGTGGCAGAACATTACAGCAGCTACTCAGCCTGTGCTCACTCCGAAAATAAAGAGTTTACTGGTCTTTTGGGTGCTCGGCTGCCTGTTTGTCTCCTTTGTGCAGGAGAAAGTGTCACAGGGAGCATCAGAGGCTGTAGAAAATCAATGCAAATGTACAGTGTTAAACTCACCTTTTCACCTTTGGTGCCTTTCAATCCACGAACACCGTCTGCTCCCTTGCAGGAGATAAAACAAGATGTTACAAGGGGATAGGTAAGCTTGAGAGTGAAGAACCATTAATCACAACGACTTTTGCTTCCTCCAATGTTGACAGTGGTATCTCTGCAATCTGTGATGTTCCTAAACACATTGCTAATCAAATACCAGCCACTGCTGTCTGGCTTTTGGGTCACCAGCATGTACTCCATAGTAACAAACCTGTGCTGATTTGATTTGGTGGGTGAGTTGGTGGTCTCTGTCCATCCCCTGCCCAGGAGTTACGTTCCCAGGGATAAAACTCACTATGAAAAGTACATTTTCAAAAAAAGCCATTTCCACCAGTACCTTGCCAGCACGCTGAATTCACGGAAGCATTTACAGTAAAACCAGTGCATGAGCTGTACATGGACACTTGGGAAGTGAATCCAGTTTAAAATCTCTGAGTGCGAAGCCAGAGCTTTCCGTGCTGCTCTGCAGCAGGGAGCAGCACCTTGGCTCTTCTTTTACCATGGTGCTCACCTCTGTTGATGCAAGATCTTTTTTAAAGGACATTTAGGCACAAAAAGCAGTAAAAAACCCCCCAAATTTAACACAACTGGCGAGAGCATTTGTGACATGGTGCTGAAGCCCTCCAAAGCTTCACCAAGGCAATCAGTCCACGGTGTTCAGCCTAAAGGTGCTGATTGTGGTCAGGATCTCTCCTTTGTTATGACACCAGCCCAAAACTGTTGGCCCCCCATGCTTCTCATCTTGGTAGCCTCGGGTATGTACACCAGCTGTACTGTGCAATGCAGCTCTTACAGTAAACAACAGAAGTTGGTTGGCTTTTTTTTTTGAGGAATGACATTTTGCTTAGGGCATTTTAAATTTTTTCTTCCCTTCAGCACGTCAAGAAGTATAATTAAAAGTATATCAAAACGTGTGCAGAAAGAAGGGTTCTGGTAAGTGAAGCAGGATCTCTGAAGTTATTTATAGCTGCAAACACAATGAGATGCATATCCCCCCCCAACTGGAGGCTGAGGCAGTTAATAGAAATGCTGCTTGTAGGAAGCATAACCTGTCTGTACACACTACGGGTCTGGCACATGACACACTTTCTCTGGATCACTCTAATGTGGAACAGTTCCACTTTAGCGGTAAACACAACAGCAAACCATTCCCTAATGGACCACTACATCTCAATCTGCAACCTTGCAAGAAACGAGCTGAAAGCTTGTTTTGGCTAAATACATCCTGCTTAGATTTTGAAGGCAGGACGGCAAATGGGTTTCTGCTAGTGAAAAAAAAATATACACACGGATTTAAGAGGGTTTAACTTCACCTATAGTCAGTCCCCAAGCTGTGTTTGTATCTGCTGGCACAGGTCCCTGCAGATTCATTGGACCTCTGGGATGCAGGATGCATCTGCACCTCAACTAATACATCTTGATGGGCATAATAACCAGAGCTGAATGGGGGGAAAAAAATACCCACCACCACCTTATCAGCATGCAAGAGCTGCAGGCAGAGGGAGTGGGGAAAGAGTTGGAATTCAGTCTGGTGAAAAAGCACATTGCTGAGACACACAAGCCTCGTCTAACAAGGTTTTGGATCAGGAGCATGAAAAGCTTGCTTTGTTTTAGTAATAGGCTATTTTGTTTTATTAACAAGCCTTGTTAAAGTCTTCACATTCTGGCTGAGATTTACTTTGGCTGTAAAGTGGAAACGGTTGGAATGGGACTGAGCCATGCTTGTGAAGAATTAGAATAGAAATCTCTTCAAAGCCCTGAACAATGCTAGGAGGGGTTACTGGAGAGCAGGGGAGTTGCAGCCCTCATGGCCTGGGAGAAGATGCTGGACCAAGGATTGCTCAAGCGGTAAATACAGTTGGTCGCTGAGGTGGCCCTAAGTGCCCTGGTAGAGCATCTATGCCCATTGGCAGTGTCCACCTCCAGCACAAACCAGAGAACTTTTGTTGAACATAGATATTATTTCTGTGTTCTCCTTACCTTGACTCCACGTGGTCCTGGGTAACCGACGGGGCCCTGAGGACCTGGAGGACCCTGGAGTGAAAAAAAAAAAAAAAAAAAAAAGAAAAAAAAAGAAAAACCCATCAAAATCCAACCCAAAGGTGCAGCAATGTGTGGAATACAAATAGCTCAGGCATCTGGTTGCTTCAGACCAGGTGGAAATGGCAGTGGCCTTCCAAAAATAGTTCACAGTAGCACAAAAAGCTACAGGAGCATCACCTTGAAGAGGTGCACTGGGCTGAGCCAACAGCAAAGATCTGTAAGATAGGAAAGGAGGACGAGAAGAGATGAAAGAGCAACAACTTGTTAGAAAGGGGATTTATATGTGAGATCGATGATATGCGTTTTAAAGACCAAGTTCTCTGAGAGTGGCAGAACATGTTCTGCTGTCTCCCCACTCCCAAACTGTCCCGGTTTTGCAGTAACTCAGCAGAGCTTGTGCT
Source organism: Megaceryle maxima (assembly GCA_024605025.1). Lineage (NCBI taxonomy): Eukaryota > Metazoa > Chordata > Aves > Coraciiformes > Cerylidae > Megaceryle > Megaceryle maxima. The sequence continues at coordinate 32,539 of JANHGN010005333.1, read as the reverse complement.
GATGACAATCACAGAGAGGGGTTACTGCTTGAGGCACAAGCCTCAGGGTGATGTCCTTTTGCCTCAGCTGTGTGGGAGAGGAGATGCTCACAAAGCTCCTTTCTGGCAACAAAAGGTATAAATCCTGAGGGACACCATGAACTGTTCTGGACACGGTACCCAATACACATCCTGCAAAAACTCTCCTTCCCACCCTCGCTGCCACACTTGTCCTATGCCTGCAAATAAATCATGTTCTTTACTCAACCCAGTTGCCTTTTATTTCACTCTATTCCCTAACTAAACAAATACCCTTCCACTTCTCCCAGCCTGAGATGGACAATTTTTTCCAGCCTGACAGCCAGACAGAGCCAATGGGTCCAGCAGCATCCCCAGCCTCACGCAAACGTTGGCTGGAGAAGTCCTGCAGCGCCGGCACTGCTCCGAGATCACCTCCCTGACATTTGTCAAACATCTCCCAGCACAGAGAGCACCGGCACAACAGCTTCTTGGCTTCTCATATTCTGCAGAGGCCAATGTTTGAATTTTTGGCCTCATGTGACACCAGCCGGACAAACGCCTGCGGCCGTGGGTTGTGCTCTGTGAAGGACCCAAGCAAGGCTGAAGCAGAGACCCATCAAACCAACTACAATCTAATTAAAGACTTTTGACAAACGTAATGGTTTTCAACTGAACGGGACACAGTGGGAATGCAGATGGTAAATCTCCCAGACAGAGAGATGACTATAATTCAAGGACTGTAGCCTGCAGCAATATTCTCAAATATATTGTTAAAGAGGGATTTTGAGGGGGAGAGGAAGAAAAAGGAAGACCTGGAATAAAAGAAAAAAAAAAGAAAAAAAAAAAAGAAAAGAAAAGAGTTATTTTCTGCATTCTCAGTGTCACAAAGGATTTTCATTTGTGCCTGATTGAGAGAAGGCTTCCCTGCACAGTTCCCTGTTTGCATGTCCACTGCTTGCCAGGAAAGCTGGGAGGAGCTGAGAAGAGACCAGGCCAAGCACCAGAAGAGACTCCCAGGCAGAAGAAAGCTGGGCTCAGCTTTCAACTTTTAACAGGATTTGCTTCTTCCACCTCCACTGACCCACATTCTGCCCAGTTATCCTTGGAGCCCCATGGAGATGCATCTCCTTCCAGTTACTGTGACCTTCTCCTTGGCATTGATGAGGATCTTGCTGACACCTACCTGACTCCCCTTCTCTCCAGGAGGACCTTCCTTGCCAGGGTGACCCTATTAATAAAAGAGACAAAGAGAAGAGAGAAATGGGTTTAGCACATGTCTGATGCTTCAGAAGCCTGCAGGCTCACTCAGAGAGCTACAATTTCTTTATAAGAGAACAGTTGCTCTCCAGGAAGCTCTTAGTGATGTAAGTAGGAGCCCCCAAAGCCAACTTGCAAGAGTCAGCATTCCCCAAAAGGGAGAGGGCTGCATTTGGGTCCTTGGTGATGTCCTACTTGGCTATTTTACACTTTTACTCTTTACCACCTTTCAGCAGAGAAGCACAAACCACTATGCAATATTCTTCATGTATTAGAACACCTCAGTGAGTTTGGCAGCAAGCAGCATATAAATTTTGCAGATGGGAAAACAGATAAAATTAACTCCATGTCTTAGCAAACTTGTGAAGGTCACAAGATGCCCAGACTAGTCAGAACCTCTCATTAATTTCCTAATTCCTAGAGTCCATTACAAGATCTCATGACAAACGCTCCTGCATCCCGGTTAGACACCGGCTGGCTGGACACTGGCCAGCATTCCTCTTGGGATTTGATGCTGAATAACTCAACATCCAAGAGTTTCCAACACATTCTCCTTCACAGTCATTAGAAGCCTTTTGTTGGGATTGCAGTCAGTAGAAAACAAAAATGTGAAGTGCCTCAGGTGGAACTCGAAGGATTAGTGAGAAACTGAGGAAATCCATGGAAGTAGTTTATAGAGTCGATCTCCCTACCATTGAAACCAAAACGAAGCCAGGATGGAAGATGACTCTTTGCTTGGCAGTGTCTGTGCAAAAGCAGTAAGCTGCTGTGAGGGCATTCACTGCACAACCAGGGACTTTTTATCTTACAGAGATGAGAAAAGCACTTCCAGCTGCTCTAAAGCCACTAAGACCTTCTGCACTCAATGGTTTCTTTACTTATGAACTCTCCTCTAAATACACAAATGATTTTCTACAAATATATCAAGGAAAATCATGAGTCTTCAGGATGGGAATGTCAGACAAGCTGGATTTCAGAAAACAAGTTGGTTTAATAAAGAAACAAGATGACACCTGTCATTTTCATATCAACAAAATGCAGGAGAAAATGCAATTTGAATTTCTCCTGTGAGTTTAAATAGCACCATGAGCATCACTGCACAAAAGGGGTCATACAATCAGCTCCTGATATCTCTCTGCACCCCAGGAGTGGCAGAATGCAAGTGCAGCAAGATTTCAAAAGCCTTTGTCCATTCTGCATTAAATCACCACTTTCACAACGTCCATCTCCATTACTGCTATTAAGATCAAACATTGATGAGCAACTTGGTTGGTTTTCACAGCAAGATGCTTCAGGCCCTCAGGGCTTTTCAGATTTCTTCCAAGACAAGTATCTATAAAAAGAACATGGGCTGGTTTTTGTCCTTAGAAAGAGCAGCCCATACACTTGCAAACCTACCAACTGCAAACTACAGAGCTACCTGCAGCGAGGGACCTGTGTCCAGGCAGACCCACACATGCTCAGCTTGCAGGTCTTCTACAGCCTTCGGTCTGCATAAAAATAGCCCTGGTGTCTTCTCCAGCTGAACATCCCTGGAGGCTGCTGCAGGAATTTCACATAGAAAGCTACAGCTTGAGAGATGTTCTGGGCTTTGCTTGAGCTGCTCTGTTGACTCAGCTAACAATTGTACGGATGTTCGAGCTGCCCTCGGTAGGAATGATTATCCCAGGGTGGGAAATGTATTTTTTTTTTTTTTTACCCATACTTTGCATTTGCATTAGTGGAATGTAACTATTTTACATTTGTCACTTTTATAACCAGGTGCCTCTGAGGCGTGTAAAAAATGAGATCAGGTTTAAAAGCCAGAGATTTTTAAGACCAATTTTTAGAGTAAGGAGCAAATGATGTTTAAAGTAGGATTAGGAAGAAGCTGCAGGAATACAGCGCTGACATGCAATTTCAACCTGTTCTTATCACCATTCTGCAGCAGTTCCCAGCAGCCCCGAGCGAGATGAGGACCACCCCGTGCTGGTGCTGCAGTACAAATAAACATACATACATAGGAGACCATCCCTATCTCTCTGAGCTGCCAACCTACATAAACCAGAGAGGAGAAACAGGAGGAGGGGAAAGTGAGACATGAAGGGATGGTGAGAAGTTCCTAGTGCTGCACCACAAGTCCAAGCAAAGCCTGGAGCAAGGACAGGGCTTCTCAGACTCAAACCCTTCAACCCAGCCTTGCAGTGCTTCACAAGGCCATGGTGCACCCCAGGGTGGATGGGTGCAGAATAAGACTCCAAGCTCTGGTGCCGAACAGAGACCGAGGAGAGGATGACTTACCGGAGGACCATCTGCACCAGGCATGCCAGGAAGACCAGGTTTGCCCAACGGCCCCTAAAACCAAACAGAAAATCATAAGCTGCAATGGTCAAGAGTCTCCAGAACATTGGAGGACAGGGCTTTTCAGACACATTTTGTGCTTTTCCTAGTGGTGAAAGGCTGCAGAGAGGTGAGTCTGTTAGAAAAGCTTCTGCGACTTGTAAGGATTCTGCTTATTTCTGTGGGCAGAGCTGTCCCAGCATCCTGGGATGCTGCAGCGTTAGTGCCGGCGCCTCACACAGACAGACACGATACAGCAGCTCAACAGGAGATGCCAGGGCACGAGGCATCGAGCTGCTCTCCTGCCGAAAGGGCACGATGCTGCACATGTGCATAAGCACAAGTCAGAGGATATCAGACTATGGGGCTCACTGGACTGTGCTTCACCCATTATCTGGTGACAAAGAGCAAAGGAAGAGAGGAGCTGCCTCAGCTGCCTGTGCTTGCTGCTTTAACACCAGTCAATGAATGAACCTTTTAAATTAAGCAGCCCCCTGATTTCTAACACCACCACTACTGTCATGAGCTTGTGACTCTGCAATGACAGCAGAGAGCCCTTTATCTGGCAGAACTGCTCCTGTGCTCCTTGGCAGGAGAATTATTGATAATTTGAGTCCATCCCACGCTGACAGCACAAGCCAGAGACTGTCCTGGGACACACGCTGGGTCAACAGGAGCCAAGCAAACACCTGGAAAATTCTTGCTCCGAGGGCAAAACTGTTCCCCTGGGTTAAATCCTGATGGTCCCAGGACTGCCTGGGGGAACTGAGGCCAGCACCTACCCCATGGCAACAGCAGGAGAAAATCAGAGAGAGCTGGTAGGGAGCAGGGAAGAGGCACAGAGGGAGGAGATCTCAGCTGAGCAAGACAAACCCATGGGCTCTTCCCATTACCATCCCGCTCAGAATTCCAGGCATTTAGCCCACAGATAAAGACAATTTTCAGTCCTCTCCTAATGTTTTACCACAGGCTGCCTTCAAAATGTTTCTCTTACGAGGGGAAATGAATGCAAATATTATGAATTAGAGGTAAATTGTGCTTTCTTGTCTCTCATCTGTCTGGAATGAGAAGCATTAGACTTTCATAGACATGGCTGCAAACAGATGTTGCATATGGGGCAAAGGAGCAGCTGAAGTAGCAAACGAATATTAATGGAAACAGTTGTTTTAAGTCAGAGCAGCAGTATTTTAAACGTACTTTCTCTCCTGGGGGACCAATCGCGCCTTGTGGACCTGGAAGACCCTGTGAAAAAGAAAAAAACAAAACAAAAACAAAAAACCCCAAACCTAGGGTCATTAAAGGAATAAACTATTCCTTCCAAATACACTTTGGCAGTGCCTCAGCTGAGCATCATTCTAGCGCCTGCACTGGCTGGGGATTTCCTCAGCTCCATTCATTCTCAAAACGTCTTACAAGAGACGATAAAATTTCATTTCTGCACAGCGTGCCTCCTCTGGAGAGCTGTGTGCAGCCAGGCTCATCCCCAGGATGGAAACAGAGATGCTCGGAGAAGCGAGACTTGCTGAGAGCCGTGGAAAAGGCTGACAGCAAGGCTTGGACATCTGTATTACCCATCTGGCTCCAGAGCAACTGAACTGTGGGATGCTAAAAATCAGACACGAGCCACAAGATGTGGCTCGGCCAAAGAGACCACTTGGACCTGGGTTTGGCTTTGCATCATGGAAGCAAAAGCCAGGTGAGAACCAGGGGGGGATCTGAAACTGGGAGCATTTTCAGGAAGATTTTGGGCCAATGATGTAGCATCAAGCCAATTCCCAGCAAATCTCCACACTGCTGGTCCCACCTCTGGCCGGGGAGCGAAGCTTGTTCAAAATTATCACTCCTTTTTCCTACCCGTGGAAAAGGAGTTTTCCTCTTACCTGAGCACCCGGGTTTCCCTGCTGTCCTGGGGGACCTGGCTCACCTTGAGGACCCTGTGAGGAGACAAGGGCAGAGCTGAAGGCAGGAGGGGTGAGAGTGGAGCTGGTGCTTTCTCGAGCACCATGGCTCCTGCTCCCTGCACAGCCCCCACCCTCCCACAGCATCTCAAGACCCTCTCTAACCCACTGCTGGTAACTGAGAGCTCCTAGGGAAGGGAAACGGCTTCTCTCCATGGTGGGAATGTTATTTCAGGGCACACTCACTACTCTGCATTGACATGCAGCACAAATGAGCTGGGCAGGGCTTTAACACTACCTGGCTTTGCACTGGCTTTTCTGCAGCGAGTCCATTTCATCCAATTAGTACAAAGCGTGAGGCACATAAAGATTTTTTTTTTTCCTCTCAGTTAAATTACTATATTTTGATATTCATTAGGGCAACACACATCTCGATGAAAGTGTTTGATCCTTCATGGAGAAATAATGTGTAATTCCATCAGAAATTATAATAAATTAACATCCATTTGCTGTAGAAAGATACTCTCTGTGGTTTTCACAGGCTCTGACAGGAATCTAGACCAGGCTAAGAAGCAATTAGCAAATCTAATTTAACAGAGTACATTTTAGTCTATATAATATCTGAACTGACTGGGAAATTTGCAGTGAAAACTTACCACGTTCCCCTTGGGACCTGTTTGTCCATCCATACCAGCCACACCCTGAGAAAGGATTTAAAAAACAGCACTAAGAAAATATCTTATTCTTTTGCAGTGCAGAAGCAAAGAAACTGCCATAAAAATAACAAAACATCAGGAGGCCCTTTGGACAGTGTAGAAGAGGAACAATTTTCTAAAGGTGTTTGGTAAAGCAGTCAATTCCAGGAATTCAGTTTCCATTTTAAAAAGTCATTTCAGTGTTTTCCCCACTGGTTTAACCTGCTTGTGAAGCAGAATCAGCACCAGGTCGAGGAAATCCTGGCTAAATACCACAGCAGAATCACCTCCATCAGTGAGCAGACGTGGAAGAGCAAATGTAAAGGACAATCTGGGCTGAAGACCTTGCTTGTCCAACAAGGCGAAGGGTGAAGGCAACAGGGCTGTGCTGCCTTGTGCCAAAACACAGGGCAGCCGGGGTCAAACACTCCCTGAGCATCTTCATTAAGGGGGTAATGTCATGGTCAACTGGAGATGCCCCACTGGGGGTTCCCCTGTTTTGCTCTGGGGCAGGTACCTGGTGTAATGACACGCTCATGGGAGGTTGAAGAATTTTGGAGCAGATCCTGAACCCTCATTAAATTTCAGCAGGACTAGGAGCTCAAGGCGAAGATGTCTTTGCATCCCAGGAGGGTCTAAGGGCTTCACAACGCTCACCATTAACTGCTGACCCTTCTGGCTCTAGCAGCAACCTGGGTTTTGGCTTTTACGTTGTGGGACTTCAGCGAGCTGCAGTGATTTACAGAGAGAGCTTCTGCATCAGCACTTCCAGCAGCGCACGACAGATAAGGTGACTGTCTCCCGAATAAAAAATGGCATGTTCTTTCCTTGGCTTTCGCCCTAAATATGAACAAACTGCTTTAAAGTCTCACCAGCCCTCAGGCAAAAGCTAATAGCAAAGCCACTGTGTTAATAACTCTCATTCTTCCCTTTCAGCCTGAGCGAGGCATTAATATTTACTCAGGCGGGCCAGATCCTGAGCTGCTCTAAATGAACGTGATGCCACTGAAAATGGGGGAGAATATGGACTTTGAGCCATAACTTTTTTTCCAGATACCACCTTCTTTGCATTGTAAAGTTATATAAAATTCTGCAGCTGTATCATCTCCTTGAATGACTAATGGGCATAGGATATTTTGCCCCGAAAGCTCAGCTCAGGAGGGCAGCAGCCCCAGGAACTCACCGGTGGCCCTGGGGGTCCTGGCGGTCCCTTTGGTCCCAGCAATCCTCGGGGTCCCTGTTGGGGGAAACAAACGGGGTTAGCGTTCCCTGTGCCCCCTCGTGCCGGCGCGAGCGTGGCTCGGGGTGAGCTCGTGCACAGCTGAGCAGGGCTCTGCCAGGGCTGGCATGGCCATCACCTTGCTGGTTTTGCAGTAACAGCAGCTTTCTTGGTTTACAAAGTGTGCATGCATCTTTGAATTATAAATCTGAATAAGAGGGGCAGAAACATTTATTCTTTGGATTGTAAGGCCCACTTAGTCCAGTATTTTTTTCATTAATTTAATCATATTCCTGGGCTTTCCCTGTAACGTACACAGTGATGTAAACCACTTTGCAGCCAAATCATTCTATTCTAGCTGGGGAGTATTATGAAGAATGACCTGATATCACTAGTAGGTCATCAGGGTTAGCATTTCAAAATCTCTCCAGATTTAAGTTTTATCATTCACAATCTATACAACTCAGCAAAGCTGGAAAAGCTTTCCAGCCTGCAGCATAAACTTTCAAAGGCATTTGGCTATAAAACTGTAACCAGTCAGGATTCCTGGTATCATGGTGTTTCCAGTTCTAGCTTTCACCAGATTTAACCTCAGGTCATCTTCAGGTAAATCAGTAGGATTGGAGCATCACCTTGAATAAGCACAGACATGGTGGGAGAGTTGTATTCATTCAATAAGAAGCTTTGCAACTCACAGCCCAGCACCTCCTGTACCTTGAACCTTCAGGTGGGTTTGTAGTGAAAGGAAAGGTGTGGGGTCTGGTGTGCACTCAGCTGCAGATCTGAAAGCTCACTTTTTAAATGCAGACCCTTTCTTAAATTAGGGAAAGTAGGGGAACTCTGGGTATTTATAAAGATGGTGCTCGTTCACTGTCACAGAAGAAAATTGGTCTTGATTGATGGGCAGTTTTATCTGTCTACTCAATTATTACACGGTCCTTTTTATGATGCAGAAAGGATAGAGGGATTAAAATGAAATGTTACAGGGTGAGATAGGAGACATTAAGAAAGTGTCTGATCTTGGAGACTGAGGGGATTTTTGATCCTGCAAAAAAAAAAAAAAAAAAAAAAAAAAAAAAAAAAAATTTGCCACAAAAAACGGATGCAGGAAACAGTCTTTCCCAGGAAAAAAAGACCATCACGGGGTAGAGTCGGACATCCACACACCCGACAGA
>JANHGN010005333.1:0-23966 GCA_024605025.1 Megaceryle maxima | reverse complement strand
AAAAAAGGTGATGGTTGAGGAAAGGGAGGGATTTGTTGATAAGAAAAAAAAAAAAAAAAAAAAAAAAAAAAAAAAAAAAGCAAGTTTGCAGCAAAAACTGGATGCATGAACCAGTCTGTCCCAGGCATCAGAGACCTTCACGGGCTAGAGTCTGACATGCTAAGCCCCAGCAGAGCAGAAGCTCGTACCAACTGGTGATGGGAACTGGAAGGAAATGGAGCAGAATGAAGAGAAGAAAATGTTAAAGTCCCACCACTAGTTCCAGTTACTATTAAATTTGGGAAGAGCCTATTTTGGCTCAGGGCAGAGAAAAAGACAAACATGAAGATTTAAGGTGTATATATTTATCATAGAATGGCTGGGGCTAGAAAGACCTTTCAAGCTCATCTGGTCCAACCCCTTGCAGGGAGCAGGGCCACCTGCAACCAGAGCAGGGTGCTCAGAGCCCTGGCCAACCTCACCTGGAATGGTGCCAGGGATGGGGCATCGACCACCCCTCTGGGCAGCCTGGGCCAGGCTCTCACCAGCCTCAGCATCAAAAATATCTTTTCTCTAGTCTAAATCTCCCTCTTTTAGTTTAAACCCATCACCCTTTGTCTTATCCCAACAGGCCCTGCTAGAAAGTCCATCCCCATCTTTCCTATAGACCCCCTCTAAGTACTGAAAGGACACAAAAAGGTGTCCTGAAATAAGTTTCCTGTAACAGTTTAAACCCTTACTCTGCCCATCACGCGTATTTTTCACCCACGTTGCTGCAATAAAAATAAACCTCCCTGCATGCATTGCCACCATTTGAGTCCCTCTTTTGTGACTGTGTTACCTGAGCACATAAATGCTTTTAAGAAGTTAATAACCCATAAGTTATTGCTTAGACATGTGCTAAGGAGATAGCTGAGTTGATTAATCTTTCCCAGAAGTTAATCAGACATCTCGTCTATAATTTAGTCCCAGTGAGTCCGTAAATGCCAACCCTTCCCTTTCTCACATGAAGTGTGTCCAACAGTTCCCATCAATTACTCTCAGGCTGCCACGCTGGGCCTTAGAACAACAAAATAAGACATTCTGAAAGCAAAGGCGATGGTAAATGATAGATAATGTTCTTTTCATAACAAAGGAAATGCATTTTGGATGAAATAAGCAGCCAACAACTGTACTACACAGAAGAACCTCCAGACAGCCAGAAACAGAGTTCACCATGGCCAACAAAGTAAAAAATTGCTCAGCATTGGGGGAAAAGTGCTTTCAGAGTCTTAAATCGACAACTCGACCATTTCTTTTCAGAGATGCTCCCTGAAAGCATTTCTTTGGGTTGGTCAGGAGGTTTTTTTATTCAACACCCTTGGTGTCACCTTTAAATTTTACTGATACCAGAAACTCCCTCCTTTGCTAGTCCCGGTTCAGCTGCTCTGGTGGAAGCCCAAACACTGACAAGCTCTGCAGGATTTATGAAGTTTTGTGCACTGTGAACAGAATATTGACCCCACTGATGTCAGGACAGAAATCCTCTTGTTGAGCTCAATTCTTCCAAGATTTCCATCCTGAAGTTTCAAAGGGATCATTAATGCTTTAGAAAATGAAGCATGTGGGCAAGGGAGCTCCTGGCTAATTGCTGCTGTTGTCTGTGCAAGAGCAGAGAAAACCATTCCTCCCTGGAGTTGGCTATGAACACCCATGAAGATTGTATCTTACATATGCTTACCATGCATAATTTCTACCCTAGACTACTTACCTGAGTCCTAAAGAAAACATTAGCAAGAAGGATACGTGCAGGAAAGGTATGAGACCAATCAAGCAAAGCTTTACGTTTAAAAATATGAGGTTTGCACTCCAAGTGCTAGCTAGGGAGCAATCTAAACCATTATAATTTTACTCATTAAAAGAAGAAAAGAATCAACCAAACAACAAAAACCCAGAAAGCATCTTCTCTTTTTGGAAGTCATCTTAGTTGGGAGGTGGGAAAAAGGCAACAAAACAGAGTTGTTAAAGCAAAGAACTCTCCAAACTGGTCACATGGATCTTCATCCCCAAGCAAAAGCAGCTTAGTCCCTACAGGACCTCAGGGGTCTTGTTTAACACCAGAAGAGCTGCTCCATGGGACCCCTAAACCACCATTATCCTCTCAAGACCTTGCCCAAAGCAGTGCTGCTGTACATCAAGCCAAAGGAGGAGATACTCACAGGCTCTCCAGGTAGACCTCGGGGTCCAACTTCTCCATCATCTCCCTGCTCAGCAGCAAAGGCACAGAGAGAAGCAGCAAAAGAGACAGAACAAGCCAGTTATATTTCAGTCACATCACAGGTGTTGTTAAATAATCATCACACAGAAAAACCAGCTTCCCTGGAGTAATGAAAGGGTAGCCGTGCATAAGGAAGACCTCATAAGCCTGGAGACTAATACTGCACGTGCAGAATTTACTAAAGATTAGAAATGCTGTAAGGATACTTCATAATTCATGTCGATGTTTATAAAGATGGATTTTGTTAATAGACAAGATATTGTAGAAACAATTCGGGGCATGTGAGTCAATAACCACAAGATTTAGTATCAAACTGAATGGGAAGCCAGCGTAGATGTGCTGCCTGGGGAATGTGATTTAGCCAAATGAGGGCTCCTCAGAAAAACCAGAGGCAGCAAAGGGGTAATTCTTTATTCCTCCACTCCCATCTCCTGCTGGTACCCAAAACCTGAGGCTCCCTCTTGGGAAATCAACCCCATCAGCCAGCCCTTGTAAACCCTCCTCTCCTGCTGATAAAATTCATGCTCTTCTCAGTTATGTGTCTCACCCTGCACACCTTGAATGGCTTCTTTTTGTCTCTAGGATTAAAGTTTTCCAGACACTTGTTCTTCCCCTACGAGACACAGACTTGGTCTTTTCAACTTCAAAGCACTTTACAGCCACAACTAATTAATCCTCACAACCCCGTGGTGAGCAAGGTGTTATTATCTGGGATTTGCAGAGGAAACAAATAGCTCAAGGTGGAAAGAAAGCATCGTGGAACAGGATTAGAGCCTGGGAAATCCATACTCGCTCCTCCGATTAAACCACGTGCTCCTCACAGCCACAGATTCAGCATTTTCAAACTCTTCTCTTAAACCAGCCCTTCTGGAGCTGTAATCACTTAGTTTGAGCTTTGCTAAAGGCCTTCGGCTATTGACTTAAACAGGGTGGAAAGAGAAGTGAACAACCTATCTTTGATTCCCACATCTGTCTGGAATTTCAATTCCCCAGGCCTTGCTGCAATTTGCTGGATCTTAAAAAATCACAAGTGATCCTTTGCGCACCCAGAGGACGATCTTTTAACAAACCCAGAGGTTTCTGACCAGATCTTAAAACAAAATTCTTCTCACTTTTACTCCCATCCTCTTCTTCCCTCTCACTCCACCCTCAGCATCCCCAGGACACAAAGGTTGGGTTGGGTGCTGCCACTGCTGACCAGCAGCAGAGGACACGCCGGTGCCGGCTGCTCCTGCCACGTCGCTGGCTCGTACCACAGCTGCTTCTGGTTTACAGGGGTTAGTTATCAATTCAAAGGACTGCTGCATCCAGAGATGGACTTACCCTCTCCCCATCCTCTCCAGGTGCCCCTGGGGGTCCATGGGGGCCAGGCTCACCCTATAATGAAACAACAGAGAAGCTTCAGAGAAGACAGAGGTGCTCCAGCAGTAGAAAACACTGGGTAATGTTGAGAAACCAAGCAACAGGCTTGACCTATTTTCTGTCTGCTGAAGGTATCTGGACCCTCACGGTTCCTTGTGCTCTCTGAAGCAGCAGCCCCTCTCTACCTGCTCACACACAGGCTCCAGTACTAACAGACTAATGTTCTCCAGGGGCCAGAGCTCATGGGATTTACTGGTGACACTTTGGCAGGTGTCTGGGAACCGAGCAGGCGCTGTGGCTGCTTCAGGAGAGGGACTCAGGCTCTGCAGGCAGTTACTGCTTTACCCAAGGCGTGCTATTCCATTTCTGGCTGATTAAGCATCTCTCTCAGGCACCATCTTCCCTTTCCTGTGTAGCTTGTAATCACGATGCAATCTCCACTGTTCAAACACTCCCCTGCTTTATAAAGCAATGGCTGCGCTCCCCGGGGAGGGGAGGCACAAACAGCCTGCCAAAATAACTGCCTTCTTCCATTATTTTTTCCCCCGTTGTTTAATTATAAAGCAAAGAGAACAATCTCATTATAATTTTTGGCAATTGCCATCCACAAATGCACTGTCTAAAAGCAGGTTTTGCTTCTTATTTATTTTTTAGCCTGCTTTTTATTAAGGTAATTTCTCCCCCCACCCCTCTCCAATTTCAATCAGTCCCCAAAGGCTCTTGCAGCTTCGCGGGATGCGAACACTGTGCCTGGGAGGGATGCTCTGACATCTCAGAGCTTTTATGGGATGTTCATCCTCTCCTAATTGCACCATTGTGGCTCATCCCCAGCAATAGCTGCCCTCCTCCCAGCACCTCCCAGCCAAGGTTCCATCACAGACCGTGGCCAGAGACAAGTGGAAGGTAACTTACTCTGTTTCCCTTCTCACCAGGCAAACCAGCCAAGCCGTCAAACCCTCGGTCACCCTAAAAGAAGAAAACAGTTTAATACACATTTCCACCTGCCATTGAAAAACTTTCCAATTTGTTTCCTTTCTTTGTCACAGAGGGATTGACTTTTCTCTCTCAGACATCCAGCCTTCACCTACCATCAGAGCAGGGACGAATCCAATTTTATAGATTAAAACCTGAAAGAAGCTCATAGCCATTTTACCTCCTCCCTCTTTCCCCAGCCTCTATAGTCTTATGTGGGTTTCCCTGTGGATTTTAGAGCTTCTCTGGGTGATTTCTCCATGATCTAAAACATACATCCCTTCTGAACTTCTTCTAGTCAAAATATTTATTGATTTATTTTTATTTCCATAGAATTACAAACAATCCACTGGTGAGCAAACTGGACATCAGTATTGCAACAACTGCCAACAGGTCCTCAAACACCTGAGCTTTACTACAATCCATCCCATACATCCTTTTAACCCTCCTGGACATTCCAAGGCAACAAATATATATACAAATAAATTCTGAAAACTGTCTTAACAAAGTCAAGGTCAGAAGACAGAGCTGTTTTGACTTAAAGAGGAACATTAACAGCTGGTAAATGTGGTGACTTCTCATGGATGCTTAAGGGGCATTTCCACGCTACCCTGCAAAGAGCAGCCTGCTCTGCCTGAGCCAGCACAAAGCCAGATGTGAGACAGGGGCTGCACAGAGGATGTATAGCCCCAAATTACTGACACTGAGACAGCAAACCAAGGCAAGGATGGCTCCCAGCATCTCTCTTTTCATACACATCTCCAGGTCTGCCACTGCCTACTGCTGTAAATGCAGCTTCTGGGGAGCACAACACCAAGCTCAAAATAATGAGCTCTCCTAAAAGGCTGGGAGTGTTAATTTGTGCTCGGCACTGCGCTGAGAAAGTCACGAAACCTCACGCTGGCAGAGTGCAGGCAGCACCAACCAGCCTCTGCCTGCAAATGACCACATGGTCATCCCAGGCCTGGGGATGCTCCCAAAGGAAAGGGGCAACATGGAGAAATTAAAGCGGGAGGAAGAAAAAGCCAAAGCACATGAGTCCCAGAGCAGATGGGCAGCAGGAACCTGCCTTTGTGGGGCTTTCACCCACGTCTGCACAGCTGCTCTGGGTGGGTGTGTGGAGAGCTGATGATGAACCATGGCAAGCTCATGAGGATTTCTCTTCAAATTTGTGCCTTGTTCCAGTCCCCTGTGTTCTGAGGGGGCATGGAGACAGGAATGCACAGAGACAGCATTTTCCTGAAAGCTTCAACTCTTTGGAAGAGAAAGAGGATATGGGGGTGGGTGTTCTTGTAAATTGTGGGTGACACCATTTCCTAACACCCAGGGCAGAAGGCAGCGAGCACCAGATAGAGAAGTCTCTTTTTCTCTGTAAAGAGATGAAGCCACCTGTATTTTCACACTCTAAAGGTATGTGAAAATAGTACCAGCTCCTCCCTTCCACAAATCCTTTACCTATCAGCAAGGAAAGGAAAGTTGATTACACCTGAGCAGACAGAAGGGCAGATCGACCTGACCAAGCTGCACCCAGGGTAGCCAACAGCTCTTTCCTTTCGGCAGGTCTGAAAAACAGCTCCATCTCTGCTCACAGCAAATTTCCTTCTCCTTCCCAGTGCTGCTCATTATTCTGTTTTCCCTTCTTCCCTGGCATCCACTCCTTGGAGGGCAGTTGACGCTCATTAAAGCACTTTACTGGATAAATGATTTGCAGTCTCCTGTCTCTGTATCAAAACCCTACATCTATTCCAGCTTTAAGTATCTACATAGTAAAGTACTTAAACCTTCTAACACATGATTCCCCGAGTAAACTTTCTTGCATTCAATTTCAGACGAACAGCTCCTTTCTTGCTTGGTAATTCCAGCAGATCACAGCTGAATGAAGGGATTTAGTCTCAAGTAAAAATACAAGAGCATTAAAATTCCTCACCACGCCTTCTACATTTTCTCATCCAGTTAATAGGTACTTTTTTGTTAGTTATATTTTAGGATGTTTCCAGCTGCTCATTCATGTTTGTTTTTCATAATTGGGATTCCAAAGTATTTGTTCTACAACTGCAGCCAAGGGAGCATATTTCGCTCTTAAGAGGATCCAGCAATTTAAAAAAATTTGCATCCAAAAAGAAAAGAAAAGAAAAGAAAGACTGCTATTCTGCCTTTTAGGTGTGTGTTTAACTTCCCTCTCTCAAATGTGGAGCCCACGACTTCACAAGCATCCCTGGACCATTTCAACAATCTCCTCCAAGCAGCGTGGGCTCCTTCTGCCAAAGGTCCCTCAAGTCATTCTTGCTGAAAAGCCAGTGCAGGTTCCAAAAGCACATCAATATAATTCCAAAAGCACATCAATACAATTCCAAAAGCACATCAATACAATTCCAAAAGCACATCAATACAATTCCAAAAGCACATCAATACATGGTGCTACCTTTGGTCCTGTCTGGCCTGGCATTCCCCGGGCACCGTCGCTGCCAGCTCGTCCCTGTGATGGAGAAAGGCAAAGTCAAATACAAAGAGTAAGGCAGGACCACAGGGACATCTGCTCTTTGATTTGTGGCTGAGCCAAGTTTTATTTAAGTTGGAGCTTGCTGGCTGGGGAGCAGCTTCCCCCGGGGAAGAAAAAAATGCTGCTCTGTTTTTGGAGCAGCACCTCAGGCTCAGCCTGGTGCTCATGAGGGGTGTGAGACAAACGGTAGCAAAGCCGCTTCACTACATGGAATGCTGAGATATGGTCATTGATTTTAATTTGAAATAATCCTCTTCCAGCACATGTTAAGATATGCTAATGACAATAGCCGCAAACTGAAATGATTTTTTTTTGTTGAGAAAGCCAGAGGTGGGTCACACAAGAGACTTTCTTGGGTTTTCCTCTGGCAAACTGAATTCTGACAAGCCAGAGGATGAAGTAAAATAAAAATCAGCATCAAGGATGTTGACAGAGCAAGGAAGCATGATTTATACCAGCTCCATAAACCCTCCAGGGACTGGATCCTCCTCATGTGCTACCGAGACTTGGGGACTGTCCAAAGCAGCCCAGAGTGTTTATGCAGCTACAGCCTCAATGCCACAAGAAAAAAAAAAGAACAACAGAAGAGTGGGAAGTGTGGACTCGCTGTCCTCCCCACACCACCCAGCTTTTAACCCATCCTCGTTTGTGTCTTCCCAGATGGACGGAGAGGTCTTGGACCAGCCCTGGGCTGGCTGCTGGCCTGCTCTTGTGCAATGTTCTCAGCTCTCAGAAATTAATTGGCAGCAGAAACTATTTCTAGCAGAAATTGTAATTAATGCAGTCAACAGCTCAGCTCCCAGGACACTCACCCTGCGGCCTGGCTTTCCTGCTGGACCGGGAGGACCCTGGATGCCTCGTGGACCCTGCAAAGCATCAAGGAGAGAAGAAGAAATGCCATCACCTGAAGTCATGACAAAGGGATCCAGCGGCTGCTGGCATCGCAGACCAGGCGCTGCTGGGACTGCCAGGGTCACCAGGGCTACAAAATGGGATGTGAATCCCTTGAACAGAGCCTGTGGTCCAAAATACACAGGAAAGGCTCTGAACATCATGCTCACTGAGCAACTCTGGACAGGAATTGCAAGCATTTACCCATGAGGAAGCTTTTGCCCTCAAGCAGCTCCACGTTGTGGAGACAAATCACTTCCCCCACCATCAGAAAATGGGAATGTTCCCTTAATGCAGGATTTATGGGTTGGAAGAACAATTTCCTGAGCATTAGCAAAATCCCCACACTCCGACATAGCTCATATTTGCAGGACTCCTCTGCAGATGTCTTTGCAGGAAAGGACCACCACCTGCAGAATTTTATGCTGTTGGCTTAAAATTATGTCCCGAGTCTGCATTTGGATACTTGAAGGGACATTTATATGTAAAACAGATGTTCCCCCGCCATCCTGCTTTCAGCTGGCACTGGGTTACTGCATCACTCCTTCACAACAGCCTCTAACTGGCTGCTCCACACCTTTGTTTCACCCAGATTGCCCAATTTGCCCATATTCACCTGAGGTCCCATTTCTCCAGCTTCTCCCTTTAGGCCTCCACTTCCAGGGGGTCCCTTTGGACAGAGAACACAGCTTATTACATGGTTCCACATCAGAACCAGAGGAAAGATTCACAGCATGTTAAGAAAGAGCCATTCATGTGGGTAATCCAGAACATCCACAGAGCTGGTGCCAGCTGGGTCTGCTCTGCCCTTGCTCACTTACCATGGGGCCCGGCCGCCCTGTCAGACCCATTGGACCTGCTGGTCCTCTCAGCGCCAGCTGCAACAGAAAGAGAAACGTTGCTCAGTTGGTATCTCTGCTCCGTTGCAACCATCATAGAATGGTTTGGGTGGGAAGGGACCTTTCAAGGTCATCTGGTCCAATCCCCCTGCAGTGAGCAGGGACATCTGCAACCAGAGCAGGGTGCTCAGAGACCTGTCCAAGCTGGTCTAGAATGTTTCCAGGGATGGGGCATTGACCAGCTCTCTGGGTAACCTGGGCCAGGGCCTCACCACCCTTAGCATAAAAAATTTCTTCCTTGGAGGGGAGTCCAAATCTCCCTCTTTTACTTCAGAACCATCACCCCTTGTCCTGTTGTGCCACCAGCCACATAAAATCATAGAATACCAGGTTGGTATTTTCATGATGTCCATATTCATCTGGTCCAACATTTCTTGGCAAAACATGATCTTTCCATGCCCCAAGAACCACGAATCTTTGGAGCAATGTTCGTACCCTCAGCCAATTTACCCAAGAATGTCCAACCTGCTGCTCCACCAACTCCTTTCTCCATCCACAAATGGGCAATGCCCTTGGATGGTGCATTGGTTTGCTGAGAGGACATATGGACCTAGACCCTGCCTGCCTACAGGCATCCTGTCCCAGTACACCCACTCTGCACTGTGGACATGAAGTACAAAAGCCCTGTAGAGATGCCTACAGACAACCTGGTGCAGATCCAGGGCAGATGGAGGGGTGAGGAGTTACCTGCATTCAAACCAGAGGAGAATCTGCCTCTGGAGGTCAGACTCCCTTTTGCACCATCACGCACAGACACAATAAAACGGGCACTTTGGACAACACATTATTGAAGGTAAATGTCAAAACTTTGCCTTGACAGGCCGTAGGGGTTTGTTCACATGTATTTATGATCCCAGTTCAGTTTAGGAGGATTTTATCTTTATGAGTCTAAAAGTTCAGTTTTGAAGGAAATTTTTCCTTTTTTTAAATTGGTTACCACTGAATAACCTGCAAACAGAATGACAATTCTAGTTGCAACAGGGGGCTTTTAGCTCAATAATTAAGGAGTCACATAACCATGCATCAAGTCAGTAATTTCCACAGTGGGTAATGGGGCTGGTCTACACTTTAAAACATCACTCGGACAATTTGTTCCCTTGTGGCAATTCCAACACTTGAACCGACTTGTAATTATCTGCGTGCTCCAGTAATTAAAATCTCCCTGTGACTGCACTTGGAATGGCATAAATATTGCCCAAATGCTAGATTATATGGCATCTTTTTACAACACCCCATTAAAAGGGAGATGCTGTGAAACACTGCCGGCTGGGAAAATGCTCGGTGTCTAAGGAAAGCCAAATTTTAAGGGAATAAATCAATCTAATAATGCAATTAACAACAATGATAACAAGGCCATGAGACCCCACATAAGGAAAGAAGGTATCCTCCCCACTGCAGGACTCCTCTTCCATTCCTGCTGTATCCTGCATCATCCCCATAAAAAAATGCAATTTATCTCCCTTTCTGCTTTGGTACCAGGGTTTTCAGCTGAAACTGGCTGACAATAGGTTGAAGTTAACCAAAAAAATGAATTTTTTTTTTTTTTTTCCTTTATGGAAATATTTGACTTTTCATCCACAGCCAAAACGTCACCCAGATTTGTTTGGTTTTAAAATTGTTCCCAAAACCTGAAAATTAAAAAAAGAAGCAGAGTAAAGAGACTTTGAATGAGGGGAAGGAGGTTTTTTGATTGTTTTTTTTTTTTTTTCATAACAGTCACAATTTTTAACAGCCAGAAAAAAAAAAAAGAAAAAAGAAAAAGAAGAAAAACAGTGAGGCTAAGAAAGCAGATGCTTCTCATGAAATGTTCATCTGGTTAAACCCCCTATTTCCCAGAAAAAATAAAATGCTGATGGAAAAACCGTAGGCAGCTTTGAAATTAAGACTGACAAGGCAACACCAGAAATATAATCCACCAATATTATTCACAGAGCAAGGTTAATAGACAGGAAAATGCAGTGGCTGATGGCACCAGGGCCATGTACTCTACCTGAATACGTATAGAATCACGCTCCTTTGTAAAAGAGGAGTTGGATGGAAACCAGAAGAGCTCCAGCTAAAGTCAAAACCCTCATTATAAACCTAAAAGAAGCATGTGCCACTGTCTGGGTGAAGAGCCCAGCAGAGACTCTATTCCATCCAAGGGTGAAAGAAATTGCTTTTTAGCCTATTGCAACAAACAGGCCCAAAGAATCTGTGCTGAAGCGACCGCCAACAGCTCTGAATAACAGACTAATTAGGTCCGAGCCACACGTCCCAGCTGCAGGCAGATGTGGGCTTCAGACCTGAGGAGAAGACCAGCGGAAAGCCTGGTCCAAGGTCTGTAGGCAATTTAAGCCCATGTTTCTAGGGTATTGCTGGCCATTAGTAAAAGGCCAAGTCACCCAGATACTATCACTTCAAGCCACACAAGCAATACCATCTCAGACGAGAAGCTGTTTCCACCACCAGCAGCAGAGATGGTGCAAGTGTAAAGGCATCTCCTCTGACACATTTATTCAGCTCCTCCTTCACTTCCTTGGGCACCTGCTGCAAGAGACATCACCACCACCCTTCACTTACCCTGGCCTGTTGCAGGATGGCTTGGGCTTGGGCCTCCTGGGCTGAAACAAGAGGTCCTTTAGAGCCAGCATCTCCTCCTCCACTAAAGCGGAACTGATGGGAACAAGATGGAGAAAGCAGGTCACAGGGTTGCTGTCCCTCCATCCTCACGCTAGCCTGACTCTGAAACAACTCTGTTCAGCATGACTGACCCAACCCCATCACTGTCCTTCCAGAGCATCCTATTAACCACCGTGCTCTCAGGTCACCCAGCTCACAGGCACAAACCGACCATTTTCCCACATCCGCACCCACACAGCCAATTCTGCACAATAAGAGGGATTGTAGGCTCTGAACTGTAAGGACCTCAGACACCACCATTCAAAACCAAATGCAAAGTTCTCACAGGGCTGATATTCCCCGTGTGAATGCTGTTGGCCAGGAGACCCCCAGAGATGGGGTTGCATCAGGTTATTCGACTGTAGCTGCCTGTTTGCCCCGGGACAAAGCCTGTATTTCTCAAGTGTGGCAGAATCCTTCAAAGCAGAGAGCTTGGCCTATTGTTCAAGCCAGGATCCTTCAGCACACAAAGGATTTAAAAAACCCTGAGAACTAACATTTTATTTTTTTAAACTTAAAAGGCAAGAAACAATGTTTTTTTCTGTCTCTTCCGTCCCCAACAGCTAAAAGCCCACTTTCCAGGACACACACCCTTCTCCTGTCTGAACTGCATGTGTGTTTGGGGTTTTGCAAGAAGGTTCTCTGCAGAACCTACTTGGGATGGCTTCATCACCTCTGCACTGGTTGGCACTAGGTATACCACCATGGGGACTTGGCAAGCAGATACAAAGAGATTTATTTAGGCCAGTAATTTACAGGCCTACAGTTGGTTACTGTAGGGGCCAACAAATGTATTGTAATGGTCAGTTAAACTCCATGTTGAGCACTTGGTCCATGCTGTCCTAGGCATCCTGCCAGGAACCTACAAAAGTATCACCCTACCATTTGGATCCTGTACAAGAGTGCTGTGGTTTTTCACTGAAGACTCTTTCCCTTTGGTACCTAACCACTCATTTTCAGCAGCTGGTTCCCTTAGGGCTTTCTCACATCAAAGCAGACAAAATATAACCATTCCTTTAGCATTCCAGGACCAAGAAGGCTGACTTGGTGCTTGCCTGCTTCACAAAGGAGGAAAAAAACCCAATGAAAATTAACTACTGGTCATCAAAAGAGACCAGTTCATTCAGGTGTTTACAGTTTTGGAACCTGCTTTGAACATCTGTTAGAGGTTCCTCACTGTAGGAGGGAGGGTTCTGTCTGGAAATTGGGTCCTTGAGGGTATCTTCAGTTGCTTCTTCATAACTTTCATTCTTCACCACCATGCCCAGTCAAAAACACTTAAGCTTATTTATCACTTCTGGAAATTCTAACCTACCTGTTCTGTGCTTTTGACCAGTGAAGAAGTTACCAACACTTTGCAAAAAGTAACTTTATAAGAAGAGCCATTCAGATCCATCTTTTATATCAAGGAAAATATGTTCTCGGTGTAAAAGAGATAGAAGACTTCTGCAGAACAGGCACTAAGCAGTAGCAAAGCCAAGAAGCCTGACTCATACAAATTCTTTTTTCAATTATGCTTGTACTTACAGGCAACATAAGCATGGTCCCTGGTGGTCCTGGTAAACCATCTGCTCCTGGAAGACCTGGACGACCAGGTGGTCCCTACAAGAAGAAATAATAATAATAAACTTTCATAGCATCATTTTAGTCATGTCCATACATAACCAGTCATGGCTGTAAAGGCACATATCATGATACAAAAGGCAGGCATTGAGTATGGAGGCATCCCAATGCCGTGGCAGATTTTGTGGAAGCACCTGTGTAAGTGCACAGGATTGTTCTTAGTAACTCCCTCCTCTTATGTCCTGGCCCCCATATATCCAGGCTCTGCCATATGCAATTTTTGAGTGAGCAATAAAAGGCTCTACAATGTTCCAAGTTAATGGAATCAATGTTTAGTGGGGTCTGTTAAAATCTATTTAAAAAAAAAAAAAAAATAGAAAAAATGAAACTTCATAACTCAGGTCATCGAGATAGAAATGTGGAAAGATAAATGCATTTCTGCATATATTCAGTCATCTGGGTCATTCCATTTTTCTCTCTTCTCTCTTTTTTTTTTTTTAGTCCTGTGAGACTATTTCCATCTACAATGGAGTGATCCTGTCAGCGGCTGTAAATCAGCAAAACTCTGAGGATCTCAATGGAGCTGTGCTGATTAACATCAGTTGAGTATCTTTAACTCGTAGTAAAGAAACAAGTATGCAGTAAAAGATCTATTGATGAAGTTATAAATAATCAACTATGGCCAATTTTCCTAAGACAGCCCATAGATTATTTGTATTCCCAACCGCGTACTTGGCAAAAAGTTCACGTTAACCCAAATTTGCACATCCATCCAGCAATCCTACATGCAAATGAGGATGACATCCAACTACTCAATGTGCATGCCTAATTGCAATCTTCACACCAGCTTAAGGAGCCGAAGGCAAGAGTGACTTGATCATGTCCCAGTGAGGCCAAGAGGAGCCCTGATGCCCATTTCATGATGAGACAGACAAGACTGCCTGGCCAACAGCTCAAGCTTGAGGACTTGACACTCCCCTATTTAGTAAAAAGCAATAATAAATCCCATCTCTGGAGACCCCAAAGCTCTTGGAAGGGTAAGCAACAAACATCTATGTTAGTTCTCACTCTCTACAACCTGCCTGAAGCCCTCCAGCCCATGCAGACACCAAAGACAAGGAAAAATAAAACCCTGCCACAAATCACAATCACAGGCTACAGGGACATGGAAGAGCCAGACCTTGTCCCAGAAAGTTCCACACTCACCCCACAAGGCAAAAAAAAGGTGGATAAAGGTGAGAAATAGAGAAGGGAAAGAGAAGTAGGTAACAAAGTCCCTAAAAATCAGAACATTTAAAAAAACCCAAAACAACAACCAAACCAAAACATTTGATTTGTTATCCTTGCCCTACCGCCTTCCAGCAAGGTCTTGGTGCATCTCTTTGTTCCCTCTTCTTCCATTCTCTCTATACCATATTCAACTTAACATTTCCCTCATCGTCTCCCTCTTGAAAAGGAACCCAAACCATTCAAGCCAAAGTTCCAAGCACTAAATTAGAGCCCGGCACCAGGGTGGGGGTGAAGAGCTACCACTGCTCCACCCTGCCTCAGCCAGGCTGTGGTTGGACCTGCACCACAATTACAGGGCAGAGCAACCCTGAGGACCAGGAGCTGAGCTCTGCACCACAACCAGCCCGGAATAACAACACTGCTCCCAGTGCTGCAGCAGACACCGCTGCAGCCAGTGATTTATCAGCAAAGAAAAAAACCAAACCAAAACAAACCCCAAAACCCAACCCCAGCAGCTCCCTCAGCACTGAAGGGAGGCTGCATAACACCCCAGCCCATCCATTTTTCAAGACAAGCTCATGATGTTACATTCATGCTGTTTACTTAGTCTGGCTGACACCGGAGTCCCTGACTCTGCTGATGAGGTGCAGAGGGCAGTCCCATCTGTTGGAGCAGAAGCACAATAAATAATTTAGGCCAGACTCATTTTATATAATAAACTTTCTTCCCTCTCTCTCTTCTCCTTTAACTCCTATCCTACATATGACGGATCAGGAATGAACTTGTTTATCTCTCCATGTGTACTCTGCCTGACAAATGTTGATGCAACGTTTTCATCCATAAATGCCTCTTTTTGTTTCAGGTTGGGTGCGTGAGGTCTTTTCCTTCTGGGGTGGAGCAGCGGGGGGCAACGGTATGGAGGAAAATCAAACCCATACAGCACTTTGGAAATTTAAATTCATGAATGCCTTGAAGAAATGCAGCACGGCAGACCCTCCGCTGGTGTAAATCTGTGCCACTCTTATTATGTAAATAGAGGTTGCTGATATACAGCAGCCAGGGATGGGAACTTCAACTTTCATTTGGTGCAGTGCTCTAAAATGCCATGCCGAGTGCAAACACCACTGCAATATTTCAAAGGAATGCATGCACTGAAACCTCAGTGTGTTAGTGCTTGGGCTCCTCGAGTAGCAGACAATGACAGGCAGCGTGGTGCCCAGCAGCCCACAGCGCTGAGCCTCAAAATTTGCCTTCAGTCTCTCTCAGATTGTTTTTCTGCCATGTTCAGCCCTGGTCAGAAAAGTAAGCAACAGAAGAGCTTTCTCGTGGCATTTGGGGTCTTCTAGGGAAGGCAGCGCTTGCTAACCGATGCAAAAAAAGGGCACCTTGAAAAGGTCAAGCTCTTCAGAATCCCAATAAGGATTTTAGGGATCTTCTTATACTTCTGAGGTGCAAACAAGTCCTCAGGGGCATTCTCCATTGGGACGCAGTGACTGCAAGGTCTTGGGAGACAGAGCTCTTGCTTTGTGACCAGCTTTCCCCCAGAAGCTGATCACCCCAGAGCACTCAGACACCCCAGATTTCCAACACACAGCAGGGGCAGTGACAGAGCTGCAGTTTACTCTCCTGCTGCAGCTCATCCCATTCAAAGGAGCACATTTTCCCCACTTTCTTCATTCCAGTCCAGAACACCCATCAACTAACTCTCCAAAGTGCCATATTTCCTTCTTCCTACTGCTCGAAGAAACCTGCCTAAGTCATCCTCAACCAGCCTCGCCCCCGAGATGAGTCCTCTGAAACCTCCCACAAACAGGCTGCTCTGCAGCTCGGCGGGGGCCGCGAGCGCTTCTGCGCGCTGCAAAACAACCGGGGGAAAGGAACCAACCGCCGCGATGAATAAAACGGAGCTAAATGAGTGCTGGCCAATATTAACGGAGCTGACTAGTGTCGGTGTATTAATGCAGAGCACCTGCCTGATTGCAAATAAAAAGTCATTCTGTCAGATGCAGGCGTAGGAAATGCTCCTCACTGTGCACATAGAAGTGTCATGTAAATTCATGAG
This sequence comes from Megaceryle maxima, assembly GCA_024605025.1. NCBI lineage: Eukaryota > Metazoa > Chordata > Aves > Coraciiformes > Cerylidae > Megaceryle > Megaceryle maxima. The sequence goes on along the minus strand of JANHGN010005333.1, from coordinate 7,590 downwards.
CTGTGTGCAGGGTTAATAATAAACAAATTAAAAGAGGCGCTGCTCTAATTAAAAAGGAGTATTTCAATAGAGTTGCGGTTCCTGGCTCTGCAAGTTCATCACTCCTCTGTGCACAGTATGTTGTATTACATTCCGTTCTGGACAGTCAGAAAAGGGGGAGGTGCTGTCTGTGCTAGAATGCAAATGATGCCTTTCATTTCAGGGTGTGGAGCAACATCAGCAGGGACAGGGTGTCTGCTGCTGATTGACTTTGCATGGCCGTTCAAGAGGAGCCTGGCCAGCAAAGGTCTGCTTCTGTCTAGAGAAATGGCAGAAATACAGCCTCTCTCATCACCAGGGTCAGCATCCATCCTGCCAGGCTGAAGAAGAAGCAGCACATCAAGGGGAGAAGAAGAGAAAGCTGTGTAACATGTAGGACACGTGCAGGATGAAGACACACCAAGAGCCTGATGAAGCCACACAGTTCTTTTAACTAATCCTAGGACCACTGCAAGATGCATGCCACTTCTGGGACCTTGCCCAGCTAGCCCATCTTCTATGAAGTCTGACACCCAACGATGCAGAGCCCTCTCTTGGTCCTTCTACTGGAGTAGTGAAGGAGGAACAAGGACAGTGGTGTCTCAAGGGTTAAGCCATCCTCTTTGAGCAGTGGCCCTGGCTCCCAGCCACAGGCTGAGCCCGCAGCTGTGTATTGACTTTCTGAGCTTGCAGGCACCGATCCGATCGATGGAGCACAGTCAGGGCCTCTCGTTCTCAATCATGTCACAACCACAAGAAACATTATTACTGTTCCATCAAAAAACAATAAATACACCAGGAGTGTAAATGAGGCGGGGGTCTTTACAGCAGTGGCCCAGGGGCATGTGAGAGCTCAGTGGTCAGTGGACTCCAGCCAAGTCCCCAAGGACCAACAAGGCAACAAAGAACCTTAATTAAAAAAAAAATTACAGCACCCGGGTTAGGGTCATTGCCTCAAGAATACCCCAACACCAGAGTAATCTCCTCAAGTACACCTTAAAACCTCAGCAGATGCTTCCCAGTGCAGGCCAGCAATGATTTTATTTCATTCAGTGGCTGTATTTTGCAACGTGCTTGTGACTGGGCTGGGAGGTGAATAATGAAGGTTTGGAGCCAGTTGGTTGCTTTGTCCTCCAGCAGGCTGGAAAGCTGGGAACTCAACCCCTCCTCGGGAAGGCAGGCAGGTCCCAGGGGTCCCAAGCCCACCCCAATGGGATGGAAATTTGGAAGAACACCAAACTGCAGAGAGGCCTTTTCCCCACCTCTTGCTTTTTGCTGATGAGCCGCTGGGAAGACGAACACAATCTTGTCGGCTGGGAGAGGAGCTGCCCTATAAATACAGGGAGCCCAGGTCACCCCAGCTTCTTGGGCACCCAGAAGGCAGATGGGATGCAGCTCCCCATCTGGAAACCAAGTGCTGGATGCGTGGAGGACGCTGCAGTGCATGTGAGCCTGCAATAGGTAACGGGTGGCCTTATCTGACAGAAAAAGGTGCTCGGGACCTCAGCGGTCAGATTAGGGGAGTGTGTTCTGACAAGCGCTCCCTTCCTCGGAAAGGTGTTTTGCATTTGCTGGGTGACAGCACTGACAGAAGCGGGATGTTGTGTGTTCAGGCGCATCTCCTGTGATCTGTGATGCTGCTGCTTTCCTCCCTCCAGCGCTTTCCAGGATAAACTCTGCAAAAAGCGACCTCCAACCAAGGCTGCCTTCAGAAATCCACCTGCGGGCACATTTTTTGCCATTTTGCTATCAGGGCTGTCAAGATGCCTCAGGTCACAACGAGCCACCAGTGAAGGTTGGTGTTAGGGCTGCTAGGAGCCCCATTCCCCAGATGAAAGAGCAGAACAGCAGAAGCTACTTTGAAAGTGTATTTGCACTCAGCAAGATGCATCGAGGCACTGAAATGGTGTCAAGCTCCAAGCTTCATTTGTTTTCCTCACACAAATGTGCTGAAATCAATGTATTTACTCATGTGAGACGACTGCTGCTGGTACACGTGTCCCCTGTGCTGCTGCACCACCAGACTGTGGCCCCACACACCTCTCTGCTGGGCTGCAGCCAGACAGGAGCTGCTCCTGCCAGCACAGCCCCCACTTTGGTGCTCCATCACCCAAAACACAGAATGGTGGGGCTTGCAGTGGACCTCTGGAGATCATCTCAGCAAACCTCCCTGCTAAAACAACTTCACCCAGAGCAGGGGGGACAGGGTTGCATTGTCCAGGTGGGTTTGGAATCTCTCCAGAGGAGGATACTCCACAACCTCTCTGGGCAGCCTGGGCCAGGCTCTGACACCCTCATACCAAAGAAGTTTTACCTTGTGGTCAGATGGAACCTCTTGGGTTCCAGTTTGTGCCCATTGCCCCTTCACCTGTTACTGGGCATGACTAGAAAGAATCTGGTCCCATCCTCTTGACCCCCACCCTTTAGATATTGATGAGCATCGATCACATCCCCTCTCAGTCTGCTCTTGCTGCTCAGTGCTTGTGCACCACTTACTGACCCCAGACGAGTTCAGCAGCTCCCAGATCATTCCTGACCCCAGGTGAGGACTGGGCAATAATGAACAAATACTCAACTCTGAAACAGGGTGCTAAACTAGGGAATCTGGGGTCACAGTCCACCAAAGCTGCCTTCGATGAGACACCCCAAAGCCGGAGGCTTCTGTGGGCAGCGACTGCCAGGGATGAAACTGAATTAAAGTGACATCAAAACAAAACATGCAAAACCCAAGTTACTGCACTGCTGAAGTATATGGATCAGTCTCTAGTGCTTGCTAGTACAGATCAATAATCCACCTGCAGAAAAGATCAGGTGCTGCACCAGAGCCACCTTCCCATTGGGAGTAGACTGGGACACAAAAGGGCTGTAAGGAGAGACCCCCAGCCCAGGGGCTGGCATGACCATGGGACCTTCCTGGACTCAACCAAAGCCAAACGCTGCCAGAACTCACAAGACCAGCTGGAATGAGGATATGGAACTGCCCCTGAACTTCATTTTACTGTGCTAACAACCGTTTTGTGTGTTTGCTCATCCTCTTTTCCCAGTGCCACAGCCCAGTTCCCACACTGGAACAAGCAGCCATGGGCCAAAGGGTGCAAACAGAGGGCAGAGGGTTTCTCAGCCTTATTCTTGCTTTTAACCTAGGAAAAAACTGCTTAATGTATTTGATGAGCGTGGCTGTTCCCCAGGCTTTTGTCCCTGGAAGCAAAGCTCTGCCCTGTACCCTACCATAAGCTGCTTTTGGTGCTGACTCAGAGGAGATTGCTATTACAGGATGAGCAGTAATTTAGGGCTCCAGCAACACACCACAGTCCCACTCTGTACACACAAAATGACCCAAGATTTCAGCCAAAGAGAGGAAAAACATGAGTACTCACTCTCTCCCCAGGGTCACCCATTAAACCCACGGGTCCAGTTGGTCCTGGAGGTCCTGGAAGACCCTAACAGCAAAGACAGAAAAAAAAAATAAGCCCCTAAAGAAAAAGGTGTTATCATTTGTAACATTTGTAAATAGAAAAGGACAAGAATTAGAACTTTCTGTTTATTTTTGTACGAGAAACTGGGTCCCAAAGCACTCTGCGGGCATATGGAGGTGATAGAAGAGCTGTGTGCTGAGCCCTCCACGTGTACCCAGCAGCCCAAAGCCGCATGCATCCTTCAGTGCAAGGTGTAGACAAAGAGCCACTTACTGCTGGGCCTTCAGGACCAGGTGGGCCTTCCACCAGCATACCCTGAGCAAGAGAAAGGAAGAAAAAAAGTGATTAGCAAGGCACATACTCAAAGTCTTTTTGACTACAGGGCTGGAAAGCCCAATGCTTTATCTGTTCTTAAATATTTCAGGTCTTGCTGCATGGTCTAAGCATCCCACAGCTGAAGGGTTTCCACGCTTTCTGGGTGACATCTCCCATGTCCCCATTGTCAGAGGCACAGAAGGCTCTGCCCACTGAAAAGCCAAATACCATCTGTTTGAATCACGCAGGGAACAGCAAAACAGCTCTTCCCCCCTGGTTCACCCTCCTAACCATGACCCTTCTCCAGGGTTCACAGCCAGGCAAAGGGCAAACCCTGGGGCATGTCCAGCCTTGATGGTGCTGGAGCAGAAAAAGAGCTTCTCTTCAAGAAGAAGCTGTTTCTAGACTTAAAAGTTAATAATCAAATGGTGATGCTTTTCTAAAATGACTTTCCCAGCAGACTGCACTCTGTGATTTACTCTGTGTACCTAAGAAATCACTGTGTGGGCAAAACGGTAGAATAATGTTATTCCATTCCTTTTAATCTAAATATTTTGTCATAACTTTAAATCAGGTCTATCATGTATTCAGCAGAATTGAGGTTTTCTCCCTTTTTTTTTTTTTTTTTTTTATTTTTCCCCACCCCTCAGCGGTGTGTAAATGTCAGGAAAGAAACCTTCCAATAAAGCTGGCAAATGCTTTCCAGAAGGCATCAGGATGATCTGTTGGGAAGTGCCTCACAGTGATCACTGCTCTTTTATTTCTGGACCAGTGACCATGCCCTTAACAGCACCCAGGTTGAGCCAAAGCAGCCCCAGCATTTACCAGCTCATCTGTAGCAAACAGGGACATTTTTCCCATGGGATGAAATTAGCCTGTTAAAAATCTGTAGATAAGCAGTTGGCTCATATGGGAGAAGCCCAGAGGAAGCAAGTGTGGGGACTAGTCTTAGGTCACCCTTGGCCAGTCTCCTGGGCTAAAAAGCCTTGGCTGACCCCACAGCAGCCACTACAGCAGATAAGGCTGAGCTGAATGAATCTGAAACATCTAGAGGAAAATCCAGGCATTCCTGCCCCCAAAAGCCAGTTTCTAAGCCCAGAAGAAGAAAAATAGGGTAAAACATACTGCCATAGTCCATCCCTTCTTCCATTAGTAGGGTGGATGTTTCTATTTTCTGTCTTTCCCAGTGTCCATACTACTCATTACCACCTCATTTAAAATCTGGTTTCCGTTTTATTTGGAGGAATTAGGGGAAACTTTCTGCTGCTATCATCACAGGCATGCCTGTGAAGTTGTTCAAACTTCACCCTATGCCCACTTTGACAGCAGCTTCACTGCCATGGAGACACTGCTTTCTTCTGGGAGGAATCAAGGGTGAACCCTGCACAACATTCCTCCAACCTGCACTAAGTATGAGCTATTTGTTGTTGGAGGTTACCAAGAAGCAGCAAGCTCTGCTGCTGGAGAAAGTGTCCCCCAGCACATCAGCTAAGCGCTGGCTCCTTTTCAGACACGTAATGAGGACATTGCAGAGAAAACCCCAGATGACCCAGCAAACCTTTCCCTATATGGGCACTCCAAGGTCCATCCCTGTTGAGACCAGTGATGGCACATTTTGGTGTGGCAGGCTCCAAAACAGAAACTACTCATTGTCTCTAGGCTTGTGCAGAGCACCATGGCCCACGTAAGTCTGCCCAGGACATTTTTGGGCTACTGGGTGCCAGCATCACCATGGTCTAAGCATGCTCAGCACTGAAGTTCTGCTTCCCACAGCTGGCTGCAGAGCCTTGGGACGCTCCTCCTCATGGGGGAAGGGTCTGAGCTAATTAACCCATTTGCAATGCAAACATCCTTGGCATCTTCCCATATTTATCTGTTGGTTTATGTTAAGCTGTAGCTTTAGGGACATCTGGAGATTCTCCTCAGCAAGAAACCTTCACTGTTTATATGACTGCTCATCAAGAGGAGCAATGGAAACGTGGAGGGTTTGGGGACCAGGACCAGTGGGAGGACACCACCAAGGGCAAGTGTCCTGGGAGTAGAGAGCAAACCATGGATATGGGACTGTCCAAGGGGAAAACAAGGTGTTGCTTCCACAACATCAACACTCAGGAGCTACCCACAAGTTAAGCTAATATACAGAAACAGCCCCAAAACTGTCTGCAACACACAGAGGTGCCATGAAAAGGCTGTTCAAACTTCCCCTGAAGTTGATCTAAGCCCCAGCATCCTCCCCTGTGAGGGCTAGAGGCTTTGCAGGAGGTGAAGGTAGTGCCTGGTGCCTCCAGAGAGGGGATACAGAGGGGTCCAGCCATCCCTGGCTGCATTGAGCATCCCTCCCGTGCCTGTGCTGCCCGGCTGCCTCCAGCGAGCGTCAGCACCGAGCAAGGATTGAAGGTTTGACAGAAAAGCAGAGGGGAAAAAAAAAACCAAACCAGCCCAGCAGAATCCCACTGCTGCGTTTGGTTTTTATTCCCCTTCTGCTGCAACTCCCATTAAAAAAAAAAAAAAAAAAAAAAAAGAGAGAGAGAGAAGAAAGCACTGAAAAGCACAGCAAATCTGAATTTTTCTCTCCACATAAGTAAGAGGAACCTCACGGAGAGGGAAAAGGCAGCATTTGGTCTTGTTTACTTTCTGGCAAAAGCTGTACGTGCTCCACTGTTTTGAAATAGCAAAGGCAGCCAAATTCCTTCTGGATGATTAAACGTAACTTTGTAGGCTTTCAGATTGGTTCTGGATGGGGCAGGCTGGGTTTCTGCTGTTGTCTTGGGGGGCTTCAGCTGCCCCCACCCCCGAGAAGCCAAATGCTCACTCGCTCCTTTTGGTTGCGGAGCAAGAGCGAGACCCAGAAAGAGAAGGAAGGCGAGGTTGGAAATGCTTTCACAAGGCACGTGTTGAGGCTCTTCAAGCCCCGCTGCTGCACCCCAGCTTCTCCCTGGCCCCCCCGCTGCTAGCTACAAAAGTGTCAGGCAAAGAAGGAAAGAGAGGAAGAATTAACAGAGAACTAACGGCCTCCGAGCGATGGGAAGTGCCGCTGCGACACCGGGCGCCGTGCTGGCCCTCTGCCAAGCAAAATTAGGTTAATTGAGTTGCTGGTGTGCAGCGAGCGTGCTCTTGACCCTTCGGGGACAAGGAGAGGTGGTTGTAAAGACCCAAAGCCCTGTCTCCAGCCCAGGGAGGAGCAGACACAGGGGTACCTTGGCATCCTGACACGCAACGAGGGACAGACGCGCAGCCATCAACCAACAGCCTCTTGCTCTGCTCAGCTGGCACCTCTGAGCTAAAACCAGTTGTCCCCATTATGAGGGCAGCTGGGGACTGGCAGCATCCTCACCTAGTGGGGTGCTCAGTTGGGTACCCATATTTTTTGCAGACTGCAAAGGACATGGGCAGCTTATAACCACTCTTAAGAAAGAAAAACAACTTCAGAAAGAGGCCAGGGTGGAATTGCAAAGACAGAGAGCACCGGGTTTCCCTCCTGGCATGACACAGGGTTTCTCTGAAAGCAGAATGCTGGTGGCACCCTGAAGCAGCGTAGGAGCAAAACTCTCCTCTCCCACATGTGTGCAGGGAGAACCTTTTTATTTCCACAGAGATGAACCCATTAGTTGCACAATTAAAGCCGGCCCCAAGCTGAAAGTTCAGGTCAGGATATGACCCGGCCACCGGCTGTGGGTGCTCGGGGAAGCGAGTTCGCTGCTGAGCCGGGGGCACTTCCAAACCCCCGGAGAGGCAAGACATGTCCTGATGCTGCAATTCTAAAAGCTGTTTCCATTATTTATTCAGGCAATTTTTAGGTCTTGGGAAGCCAGCCCAATGGAGCTGAGCTGATGCCTTGTAG
>JANHGN010005332.1:505-35390 GCA_024605025.1 Megaceryle maxima | reverse complement strand
GGCTGATTAATCCGCAACCTACACGCAAACGGAGCCTCATTCTTCTTCATTTGCATCTACCTACACATTGGACGAGGGCCTGTGAGGGAGTCCGGTCGCCTCCCCGGGTGGTGATCCCATCCTGCCGCCTCTGGGTCCTGGCGACGGTTTCCCAGCACAGGGGAGCGGTGACAGTGATGGAGAAGGAGCCTTTCTGGTAAAAAACGGGCTGAGCAACGGAATTGGTGGCTTGGGCTGCCTCCCCCTCCATGTCACAAGCCGCTGTGTCAGGCGGGTCCCGCTCCTCGCATGCCATACTCTGGGAGTTGCACAGGCCGAGCTGGGGAATGGGGGGTTTGCGGTGGTTGGGTGCAGCTGAGCCCTGCCACCGCCAGCCCATTGTTCCCTTCCTCAGCCTGCACACTGTGGCCACAACCCCTTGTCATCTTCACCTGGAGTTCTGTTGAATGCAGGTAAGCACAGAAATGCCAAAAATCCTTTGTCTCTTGATTGTAAATCGCTAGCTGTGGAAACTTTGAGGAACTCAATAAAGTCTTCTGTAGTAAAATCAGATGTCCGCTTAATCATGTGAAGGATTGAGAACTCTCTCACACTTGACAAATCACTGGCTGATAATTAGTGATACTTTTCTTCAGGTTATTACAAATCATTTCCCCCAAGACTCGACGTGTGTCTGCTCATGATCAAAGGATGCCAAAGTCCTTTTTCAGGCAGAAGCCTGGCTCGTGCATCTTGTGCCTTTCTCAGTAAACAGAGAATTTCTTCACCTGGTTTACATCATGAACCATAGAAAACAGCAACAGACGTTTGATAGGTATAACATGTTGACTGTTGTTCTTTGCTGGGTGCAGTTAGACTACCAAAGTCACCGCAGGGCTGTTCTGCTGGGTGTAGTTGGACACTGTTGTCCACCAGCTGCTGTCCCAAGGCAGGTGACCTGACACCCACAGTGAGAGCCTCAGGTTCGTCCCACCCTCTGCTGTGCGCTCGGCTTGTGATCAGAACTAGATCCTACAGATTAACCCGCTTGATGAGTGAGTTTCAGGCCTCATCTGAAAAGTGAAGCTACATGATTAAGTGAGTAGACATTCAAGCCTTTAATGTCTGCACTGGATAGATGAATTATCTTAATATCCAGCTACTGAAAATGTGATTATAAGTTTAGCTGCACAACAGTCAGAGCAGACTGACCTCATTCTACCTGATTTTCAATGTTATGATTCCATAAATCATTTTTTTGCTGCATGTAAGCGGTAGGTTACATAAATGTTTCAAAATTATCAAAGATTCACTTGGGTCTGTCTTAAGAGTCAATATTTACTTCCCTATGTCTTTTCAAAGTGCAGGCGGAGGGCGTTCTGCTTCGTAGCATCAGGAAACACAATCAGCTGTTCAAAGGTTATTCCAGCCTCTGTTGCTCTTCCACATCGCAAGGTTGTGAGCAATTAAAGTCGATGTCCTTTGTAAACAACTTGCTGTTGGTTTATAATCTCTGTTCGAAGAGTTTGGTTTTCAATAGGTTTTCTTCCAGGCTGTCGTTCTGTGACGTTATCATTCTAACAAGCTGCTCTTGTTTTTAGATTAAGTGTTAAGGCCCAATCCAAATCCCCTTAAACTCAAGAAGAATGTTTTCATTTACATGCCGGGTCGGGCATTAAATGGGCTGCAGAAACAGAAGGGCCCTTTGACTCTTTGAGCAGGTGACCTGTGTGTGAGGGTGAAGGTGCAACTGGGAGAAAACCTGACCCACTTCTTCCTCTGAGTTATTTTTGCTATAGATAAAGAATGTAAGCTGTTGTTAAACTCATCAGAATCACTTAGGAACAAAATATAGTTTAAGAGGGTCCAGACTACCCCTGCAAAGCTGAGTCAGTATTACCTGGAGCCCTGAAACTCTCTGAATAAAAAAAAAGTGGAAAAGTTTGTCTCAAGAAAATGAACATTGTGGAGAAAAAGCATCATGGGAAGCACAGTAGTAAGGAGAACGCTCTTCTTTTACAGGCTGCTGCTGCACGTAGGATCCTGACCTCAGAACTGCCTCTTGTTCCACCCCTGTTCCTCACACAGCGCTGGCCTCCAGCGTGCCGCTGTCTCCCAGTCCGATGTGAAATGTGCTTCCTCTTCTTCCTCTGGGGCAATACCCAGAGACTCTGCCACTCGGGGCACCTGCGTGTCCTTAAGCAGAAGCTGAAATTGATATCTCACTACAGCTTTGTAGGGGATGATGAAGTGGTTTGTCAAGAACTCGGCACCGTCCCACACAAGTGTCCTAAAAATTGTCCTGGAGATACAAAGCCTGCGTTTGAAATGGGAGGCTCTAAACGTGTTGTTTTCTCATGGAAAAAGCAAAATGACTCTCCCATATTCAGTAGCAGCAAATTCCTCTGTAATTTGCGTGCCATTTGTTTCTTTCCTGTGCTCCACTGCTAAAGACGCTGCAAGGCTTTTCTTCTGGAAAATGTTAACACATTGCTTTTCTCTTTCAAATCGTTTTTCTATTAGTCTCCTGGATGCCTTACCCCTTCGGAGTGGGTGTACACGTGAACTGACAAGCACTGTGCAACCTGTCTTCCAGCAGAACTCCAAGATTAATTACTAGGAGGTGATACCTGGAGAAATTACCATATTCAAACACGACACCTATTACCTGTAACAAAGCTAAGCCCACGTGCTTGTTTTTTGCCCGACTGGAAGAATGCCTGGGATTTTGGTTTCTACCACGTTTCACTAATCAATCTGGGAGACTATGGGTAGAATAAGAACATCAGTCCCTTGTCATCCCAAGGACATCAGATTTAAATTTGTGTTGTAAAAAAATATGCTGTGCACTGGGATTGTACAGGGTGGAGATACCTTCTGGGCACATCGAGCAAGACCTGACCCGTCAGTGGCACCTTCCAATTAGGAAGGCCAGCAGGGAATCAGGATTCTCCCTCAGTGTTACAAAATGTACCTCCAGATGAGGGAAAGCACGTGTCTGCCAGAGGCTGCATGAAGCCTGTTGCTTTACTCTCTCCCTGTGGCTATTTGCACTGCCCAGGGCAGTGGTGGAGTCCCTGTGATCCCCGGCAGGGTTTCAAAGCCGTGGAGCTGTGGTGCTGAGGGACACGGGTTACTGGTGCCCTGGCAGTGCTGGGGGAGTGGTTGGACTTGATGATCTCAAAAGTCTCTTCCAAACCAAAACAATTCTATGATTCTATTTATGGAGAGGGAGGACTCCATGTGCTGTCTCTGCCCATCACATAATGCTCTTAGTGCTAAAATCAGCAAAATAAAAGCAGGGTGAGGGGCTACTGCTGGGGAACTTTGGTGTGCTGGGCCATCCGATTTCTGCTTCCTTTACCTTCCTCCATTAGGACTCGCCACACTTTCCAAAGTGATGCTTTCCCATCTTTCACTTCCTTTATTCCTCTCCCCAGGAGAAGAACCATTAGTAGCAGGAGAGAGCGAGCTCCTTGCTGTTCACCACCTCCTCCAACACCTCCCACGGCCAGGTGCCATTCACTCTGCTCCAGTCCCACGGCACATAAACACTGTGGTGGTGGGTTTGCTGCAGGCAGCACCACCCCAGAGCAAGCGAGAAGAAACCACTCTGCTCTGGTGCACGCTGCGCTCCCCTTCCCTCTGGCTGGTGTATAACCCGCGTCCTGCGGGACCGAGCTGCCTGCTACCCACACTGCTCGTTAGCATCACTGGGGGACCGTGGGCTAATCCACTTCAGCAGCGTGGAAAGGTGGGTGGCTCTGTCTGGGGAGAGGTTCTCTGCCTTTGGTCCTGCTCAGCAGCTCCTGCCTGTGCTCAGGAGCAGTGAGAGAAGGCAGTCAAATGAATCAACACTTCTCCTCTTATCCTAGCAAAGTTTCCATGAAGTGCTGAGAACAACCTGGGCAGAGCAGTGAGGAGCAGCTCGTGTGCTCTTCCAGGCCAGGCTTCCCACAGCCCTCTCCTTACCACTCTATTTTCAGCCCTGGACTAATTTTGAACATGACTGTATCTGCTTCCCAGTGCTTAGTCCTGCGGGGCCTCGTTTGCCCTGGGTGCTGAGCACTTAATATCCCCGGCTGGGATCGACTTAGAGCCTGGCCGCTTCTGGAGGTCACTGCGTGGGGCTGATGCTGCTGCCACCACTGTGGGCTGTCTGGGAGGAGGAGGAGGAGGAGAAGTCTGTCTCCTCTATGCTGGCAGCCTTTAGCATCCCCAGCATATACTACAGGGGTCAAAAACCAGTTACATCTCACTAGAAATTTACTGAGGAAAAAGAGCTGCAGTCAAAAAGACATTTAAAATATTGCCTGAATGAAGGGAGCTGGGCTACTGAACCCGAGGGTGGAAGGGGGGGCTGGGGGCTCCTCGTTCAGTTACTGCTCTGACAGCTCCAAATATCTTTTCTCCCTTGTCCAACATCATTCTCTGTGACAATTCATCGCTCAACCAGCCTCAAGGAGGGGAGAGCAGAATATTATTCTTAGTAATAGAACAGTCACCATGGTGCGATTACCAACTCACCACAGGAACAGTTTCTACAGCTCAATGCCATTGTCGGTAATGACTTATACCCAGTTCTGTAACTCCTGAGGAATGTGCAGGGGGCACAGCCTCGTGCATTGGGGAACCATGTGCAACAAACGCTATTTTTCATGTAAATAAAGAAAACAAATTAAGTACAAAGAGCAGGACTCGACTTCACTCACGTCTGTATTGTTTTGAAGGCATCGTGCACCCAGCTCAGCTGTTATGCTGATGAGTGCAACAAGTTATTCAGATTGATTTCTTTTCCCCTCACTTAAAATGTATGATGTGTATTAAGTGATGCCAGGGGAAGCACCACTTTGCACCCCCTCCTGCTGCCGGGGCCTCACCTGGGCTTCCCCTGGCAGCTGCTGGACTGCTCTGGGGCTGCTCCTGCCCCTTCCACCCCAGGGACCCAGGGACTAAACTGCTCCAGGGTGAAAGGAGCCGGGCAAGGAGCTCTGGCAGCTGGAAGAGAGGGGCTTCCCCTGGATGGTGTGAGGATGATCCCAATCACATTGAAAATAATACTTCTATTCAGCACTTATCTTCAAAGTGCTGTGCAAACATTAATTAATGACTCTGTTATCGCCAGGGGGAAGAGCTGGCAGAGGGAGGGGTGACAGCTCACCCGGCCTGGCTGCCTTGCTGGAAAGCAGACCTTCCTCTGCCAGCTGCGAGGAGCGGGATGATCCCTCACCGGCCTTGCGGTTATCTGCAGCAATTACAGCTCTGGAGGTGCTGGCGGTGGGGTTTAAGTGCCTGCATTAATAATAGGAGGGGTTTTAGCCTATAAGATATTTATATCTATAAGATTATTTATCATTAAAGTCCCTGGGCTATATTTAGAAAGATGACAGGTCAATAACGTTTACAGCCCACCAGGTTTTCCAGAGAGACTTTCATACCAAGAGGTTTGGTCCCAGTGTTCCTTCCCTATGCCTTGTCCTTCCCTGAGCAACCCCAACCAGAGAGACCCCTGGGAGTAGCTGGGCGAGCGCTGAAAGGTTTTTGAGCGTTGCCATGATCTAATTAATGAGCAAATGAGATGTTTCTGCATTTCCATATATCTTTATATTCATTAAACCCTTTTAAGAAGGCATATTTGGGAAGTGTTCAGACAGCAGTCGATTTCGATGGGAACTGTTGATTTACTTTACCCAGGTGATTTCTTTTTAAAATGCACTTTTTTTTTTTCCTAAGGACACTTTGGAAAGTAAAACTGCACTTACCACAAATATGTAACTATCCAAGGAGAGAATGACTTAGCTCCAGCTTTTCCACTACTATTTAAACATTATTGGAAAGCAATGAATAATTGAGAGGCAGAAGAAATGAATAAGAAAAAAATATATATATAGATAACTGTATTCCAAAGTACAACCTCTGCCCTCGGCTGCGCTTTTGGGAGGTGCAATAGACGGGAGCAAGACTGGACAGATTCAGCATCTTATCCCAGTAAAAGCCATCGGGTTTGCGGCCGGGCCAGTACAAAGCTTCGACACCTCAATAACCTGACTTACAGCAAAACAGCACAGAGCCCTCCTCTCTCTCCATGAGCTAGAGGGGGGTTACATTCAAAACCAACATCCTGAGCCACTGCTAAGCGTTACCCTGGGGAATTCACAGCAGGCTCAGCCAACCTTTTCCGCAGCCGTGCTACAAACATCAGTATTTCACCAAAATTTTTACATTCATCTCATGGAGGGCGGTGTATGCGTAGGAATAAAAGCGGGGCCGCCTTGTTCCAGGTCCCCCAGGGGATGCACAAAGGCAAAAGCTGCTTCCTGGATCTTGGAAAATCACCTCCCAGACACATGAGGGATGTACTTGAGCTGGGCATTCCCCTTTCCCTGCGGCAGATTTGCACTGTGGTCTCGAGATACAGGGGGTATTTGGAGGAAGGGGCTGTCATTAGGGATTTTAAGGCTTCTCCTTCCATAAATGTAAACCACGCGGCCCTGGGCTGAGGGAACAGCACCAGAATGCACTCCAGGTGATTTGATGTACGAGGCTTCACGCCAGAGAGCTTCTAAAGAGCAGAAACTGCCTCAAAAGCAAATTAAAGCTCCTCTAATTCCACCATGGCATGGTCTGGCAGGGAATGGGCAGTGGCTTCCCACTGCATTTCGACTCATTCCCATTGGGTATTTTTAGCTCCCACTATTCTGGTGGGATGCAGCTCCTGGAACACCTCGCTGCCAGCTCTGCACCGCAGCCGAGCCCTTTGCATGGCAGCCCTGTCCCCTCTGGCCCTGCCTCTATAAAACTAACACCGTCTTCCTCACCCCTTGGGTCCCAGCCAGCTTGCACATGCCGTGCTTGAACGCTCTTAAATCCGTAGCCAAAGAAATATGTTAATGTACAAATTAGTCAGAGTAATTGAAACACCTCAATCCTGCTTGGCCAGGTCCTATTTACAGCAATAACTGGATGACTATAAAACTCAAACACCGAGCAGGAAACAAAACCACGCCAGAACCTCTGAGCCACTGGCAGCAAGCTCTGGCTGAGGGACCTCAGAGCAGATGCTTTAGGCTGGCAGGAGCAGGCAGGAGGGCAGGCAGGGGCCAGCTCAGTCCTCACACTCCTGGTAGGGATGCCAATGTCCTGCTGCTCATGTCCGGTCCCTGCCTGTGCCGCAGGGCTTGGCACACAGGGACACAGGGTCCCTGCACGCCCCAGGGTGCCCAGAGCAGGGTGTCCCCTGTCACCCCTTCCCAGGGTGTTGGCGAGCAGCAAGGTTGGCTGAGGCAGCCGGCGGCTCTGCGCGGGCAGGATGCGGCCCTGCGCCAGGACCGGTCCGAGTGAGAGAGGCCATGACACCATCAGCAGCATCTAAGGCTGAAATGCAGCGTGGCTGATGAGGGTCCCATCCTGCTGTGACAGGGGTGACGTCGCTGTCCCAGTTGAAGCAGGCACGGTACTGGTGACTCTGTCCATCAGGCACAGATGTGCCCCACACCCTCTGTACAGAGCTGTACCACCCCCATCCCCATGTGTGCTGAGGCTGGTGCCTGCCCAGCACTGCTCTGCCCAGGGCTTTCCTGAGCCCCTGGGGTTCAGAGCTAGCTGAGAGCAGCTGATAACCCCCCCAACTAGCCCTAAGAATTGGGCTGATGAAATCCCTAGGGCTGCCAGGAGCACACGGAGAAGGGGATGCTGCAAAGGATGCTCCATATCCCTGGGGCTGGGACACTGGGGGCTGCTGCCTGTCCTGCTGTGCGAGACACACGGACACTAGAAGACCTCTGTCAGAAGACCCCGGATGGGTAAACCCCTGAGTGCGCTGACTTACCGGGGGCAGCTGTCGACATCCTCACAGCCTCAGGGGTCGCTGGGGGCTGGGGGCAGGACCCCATGACATGGGAACCCATGACACGTCCCGGGGGCTCAGTGCCAGGGGGCTGGGTCCTCTCCGCTTCCCGGGAAGGGCTGGGGGGAGTGGGGCAGAGCTGAGCTCCCCAGCATCACTGGCGTTGCCACGGCAACTGCTGAATGACTCACACTCATTTATGAGTGACATCAGAGATGCGGAGGAGCGGGTTGGGGGCTGGAGGGGCCGAGGGTGACACCAGGAGCAGATATTCCCAGTTTGGTTTTGCTGGTTAAAGCTGGAAGGTTTTGCACAGAGTAAAAATCCAGTTCTGGGCACCCCAGGGCAGTGTCTTTCTGGTGTTCTGGAGATCCTGGTGATGTTTTGCAGCAGACCCATGGAGTCAGGAGGGGAGGAAGTGCTGGAGCCCCTCTGTGGGCAGCTCTGAAAGCTGGCTGGAGCTGCTAGTGGGGCTGGGGCAGAGCAGGAGGGACACCCTGGGCAGCTGAGGCCATGCTGCCCTTGGGCCCCAATTCTGTTTAAAACACAACCAGATTAAGGAAACCAGTTAGAAATCACTTGCCTTAACTGGTTTCAGCTTCATGCCGGGCACACAAGGAGAAGGAGGTCACCTTTAGGGAAATGCATTGGGCTCCTTGTCTTCAGCCCTGCTGCTCTGGCACATCAGGCCCCGGCACCCTGCCCGTGCCTGGGAGTCACTTGCAGCTCCCCAGCACCCACAGCCTGGCAGCGTCACACCACAGGACCTGAAAAGGGACCTCACTTGGAAACTAGTCAAAAAGAGGGAGAAGCATTAGCTGGGCACATGCACGGGGGGGTTAGGGGCCACCATGCGCAAATGCTCCACGTAGGGGTGTTTTTCAGAGCATTTTGGTAGCACATTTGCTCAGAGCTGTGCCGAGTGGGGCTTCCTTATGCACCATCTGCTAGCCAAAGCCAGCAGCACTGATGCTCCAACCCCTCTTGCTCACACGCTCTTTTAAACCGAGCCTGATGAGACAGAATGAAATATTTTTAGTAGGATGAGAGTCCTGCACGAGGCTCTGAGCTTTGCAAGAGCAGCTCCATGTCAGGCAGTGATGCAGCAGCCACATCAACTCCAAGAAATAAATTTTTCTCAGCTCTCCATGGGAGCAGCCCCTGGGGCATCACTCACCTCCCAACAGCAGACACCCTCTCAGGGGGCTTCTGGTCGTCCCTCTTTACGTGAGGCTGGTAACAGGGAACACAACACTTCAGGCTTTTATTTTTAGCATGGTAAACTATAAATACAGCCCACGGCAACCCAGGGAAATCCGAGCAACTTCTTGGCCTGGGAAGTGACAGCACCGGGGAAGCCCAGGGCAGCCAGAGCCACACTGCTGGGTCTTCAGAGTGAAAAGGCATCAGCCCACAGCAAGACACCCAGGCTGGGTGAAAATACAGGGCCCCTCAAACCACTTACAGGCACAATGGTCCTGCAAGGGGCAGAGTGGGCTGGCAGGAGGAACCGGCTGCTGCCTGTGTTGGCAGGAGAGGCGAGAGGAGGGATGGGGAAGGATCACTTGGGGAGCAGAGAACAGATTTCATGGAGGATTGTGCTTTTTTTTTTTTTTTTTTCTTTTCTAGTTGAGTGTTTGCACATGGGAGCAGAGGAGGAAGGCACCTGTCTGTGAGGAAACCAGGGGTATGGGGGTAAATGTGGAAAGCACCCTGTGATTCATTGCACGCAGCCTGGCAACCAGCTCCTGGGTAGGGGAAAACACAGATGGAAGAGGGCTGCAGCAACGCTGAATCGACAGCGCGGAAAGAGGTGGTTGGTGTCCTTTTAAGGATGATTTCGAAGGGGCTGAGCTACTTTCCTTTTCCTGCATTGTGGGGGGTATGGAGGTCCAGCAGCCCACAGCACCTGGCTCACCCCAGCTGGGGCTGAGCTGCTGCCCAGATGCAGGGATTTTATGAAAATAGAGCAAAATCCTCCAGTCCTACACGCCAAGAGACCCAGAGAGTTGTCCCAGAATCCCACGGCCCTTGCACAACAGGGGGTGGTCAAGGTAGCTGGAGGCAGCAGGTTCATCGAGGCACTGGGGTCCGCACTCTTCCCAGGGCTGCCCTGCACAGGAGCACTGAGGAAGAGCTAAATAAATAATTCAGCCAAACCCAGGGCACGTGGGAGCTGCTGCAGGTACAGGTCTCCCAGGCACAAATTACCTGGGGAGCAGCCCTTCCTCAAAGGACAAATAGAGGTTCACTGCAACATCAGTGTGGTTTATGCCCAAGCTACAGCTCATAAAAGCCAAGTAACCACATCATGCATAAGCTCTACAAGTCTTCCATGAATATTTTCTCAGGGTGCAGCAGCAGCTGCTCGCACCCGCACAGCACCAAGTGCTCAGACCTCACCAAGAAACAAGCGCGAAGGCTCCGCGGCGTCCCTTGCACTGTGCACACAGAGCTGGTGTGGGACCAGCTCAACCAGCTCCCTGCTCTGCACACAAGCACTTCCCAGAGTGGGAGAGCTCGTTATGCAACTGCTGATGGCATCGTTAATGAAACCTGTTTGAGAGCTGCAACTCTTCCCTGTGACAGCGCATGGGGAAGCAGCAGTTCTGCAGCCTGGGGTGCAGGATCTGTGCAGGACCCTAAGACCTGGGGCTTGCATCTTCCAGCTGCTGCTTTAACCCCCAACAGCCAAGCACCTGGCCCAGGGGAGGCAGTGGCTGGAGCCTGGCACCCAGCCCCCAGTGACTCCCTGGGAGCCCTGAGCAGGCTCTGAACTCAGACCTTTTATTTGGGCATCAGCTCTTTGGTCAGGCACTTCATTTACAGCCTTGGGTTTGAGGGAGCTGGTCACCTCTCCAGGTTTATTTTGGTCCAGCCTGGTTTGGTCCAGCCCATCTCGAGTTACTGATGTCCGTCCCCCAGCTCCACCAGTGACCAGATTCCTGGTGACACTGGATACATGGGGCTCGGGCACTGCTGTCCCTTCTCAGGTCACGGTCGCAGGCACTCGTATCAGACACCGTTCACACATGTACACCACAGACCTGCCCACTTCCAAGCCATTTTCCTGGGCCAAACCACCAGAGCAACGGTCCAGCTGACAAGTGCAACTCTTCCATTTGAAGTGAAGGCTTTTGAATAGCAAGAGAAAAGAATTTGCTCCATTAATTCTGCCCCAAACCCCCTTCCCCTATAGCAAAGCATCCACAGCAGGTTCCAGAGCTGCTTCCTTTGGCTGGTTTCTCTCTTATAGTAAAATCACCATGAGAATAAAATAAGACGATTGAGGGCAGAGCAACTGATGGGATTGTCACAGAGGGGACCGCAGCCTTGATCTGGGCACATCAGGCTGCCAGGGCACAGGAGCTCCCAGGGGCAGCATCTGCCCCTTCTTCCCCTAGGAACCCACTCCAGGCACCTGCTCTTTAGAGGAGCCGGCCGGGTAATTGTCCAACGTTCTGCTCCGTGTTATGGGTCAGCACGAGTAGCGAGCGCCAGGAAGGAGGCAGCCCAGCCACTGCCCAGCTTGCTGAGAGAAGCTCCAGTAAACCACCCGTTGAGGGGCTGGGAATGACGCTCTTGCCACACCATGCGTGTTGTTAGTAATGTCTCACCTTGCCAACACTGAGCTGCATTTACACAGCCAAGTGCAACCCGTACTTACCTTCCCCACCCTTTGTAGCACAGAGCTGGGCTTTGCTGGAGGCAGCTCTGGGGCTGGAGCAGCATCGAGCCTCTCTCATTATTGCTGCCAGAGAACTCCGGCAACACGTCGCCGTGCCGAAAGCGCTTCTCATCTTGAGAGCCGACAAGCACCGTGCCAATTACAACCCATCTCGTTACCTGGACAGCAGCACTTCTTAATTTTTAAGGTGTGGATTTCTGCCCAGACCCGCTGTACCAGTTTCAGTTCATCAGTGCCATTATCCAATGCTATACCACAAGTTGCTTTAAATGCGTTGGGGTTTAAGTTTTGTTTTAGTTTTAAATTAGTGGAGAGCTGGACCTTTGAACTGTCCTGGGGCCTGATCTGTGCATTAAAAGAAATCGGAGTTAGGGGTCACCCAGCACCAAGAGAATACTTGCATTTCACACCAGCACATTAGCAAACCTGCACCGAACGACAAGCGTTGCGATGTCTCATACTCTAATCCTCCATCTTTCACAGGATGCAATGAAAATTACTCCAAGCTCCTCACCAGTGGTGGTAACGTGCTAAATAAACAGGCTTCTGGCAGGTGCCCTGAACACGGTGTGAAAAAGCCAAGAACCCCACCTCTCCTTGAAAGGAACAACCTCATACGCTTACACTCTTCATCAGGTGCCTCCAGGGCAACCATGTGGGCAAGGCTGGGTGGTGCTCCCCAGCCCCCTGCCCCCAGCACAGGCACCATGGAAGTGAGGAGGGCATTTTGGTTTGCTCACTGCATCCCACAGCACCAGCTGCTCCAGCTGGTTTCCTGAATGAGGGTTCCCTCGTGGAGGGGAGAAGGGGTTTCCAATTTATCAGTCAAGATAAATCCCTCTTAAACAGCATCAGTCCTTCCCAGGGGATCACCCCACGTACCTCACAATGAGTCTTATCTACACAACTTCTCCTGGAAAATAGAGAAAGCTTCCAGGTGCAAACCCAGGATCTTCTACACAAATTTTGTTGCAGGTTTCTTGACCCACTATTGAAATACCTTCTTTGCAGAGAAACACTTCCAGCAGTCTGCAGATACAAGGAACACGGAGCGACGTGGATCCATAAAGCTTTGCTGCTCCTGTAAATGACGTTTCAGAACACCTTGTAATAAATCAAAAAACCTTTATTTTTAAGATATATTATAAATTTACAACACACATAACATCAGTGTCTTCAGTGGGTCTGGGTGAGCAGGTTTAAAGGCTCAGCGTTCATTCTAGTCGCGTTGGTGGGCACCACTTCTCCCCACGCTAGAGGTACGGAATTGTTTCAGGCTGAGCAGGTCTGGCTTTGCTAACGACCTCGATAACTCCCAGGAATATCTCGGTAGATGACAGAGACAGCTTAGAACAGTAACAAATCAGCAGAATTTCTTGCTGTTTGCCCGGAGGGCTGCTGCACGGGAGCAAAGCCTCCTGGCTTTCCCATCAGGGAGAGGTCAGTGACCCACACGACTGTGTCCAGAATGAACCCTGAATTCCACAGGCTCTGGTTAAGCTTCTTACCAGTAACGCTCCATCTCGGAGCCAGAGGTACATGCCACACGTCAGTGTCAGAGAAAAACCATCCTATTCTGGACCTAATTACTTTATACACAGGCAAAATGAAAAAAATTAAGTCAGTACCTTGCAATATAATTTTACCAGTGCTGCCTCGTGGTAAGTGCTGGATAGCAAATCACATTCGTGTGCAGTTCATTAAACTATGATAAAAATACACAAATTTAAAATCTCTACAGGCCTCTTACCTGCTGCAAAGACACTTTGTTTTGCGGGGCTTGGTTTAAAACATGATCCAATTTCTTCCCTCTTCCCCAGAGTATGATATAAAACTATACCCAAATTCAGTAAGAATTTAATGCATTTACATTTATTGAAGTTCACATGCTGCAAACAGGATCTGCATTGAAGATCTTTAAATCTAGGGCAAGAAGTCCTTAAAAAACCACCCCTTTTTTGTAACACCTAGATGTCAGGATGCAGGCGAGAACAACCACGGTGAGAGCACAGTCACAGGCACAGCGTCCACCGCCTGCTGTCCCCTCTGCAGGGCCACGGGGGCTGCATCCCAGCCACCCTCACCGACTGTCCAACCTCCAACAACGGCCACCACAAATCCTTCAGAGCAGTAATCGGCCCCGAGGGGAGGATACAGGCAGTGGTTTGCTTATGCCTCAAAGCACAAGGACTTATGATCAGATGGGAACACTCAGCTGCAAGCGCTGCTATTCTGCTAGTTAAGAAAAATGTTATTTATTAAAAAGTAGAAAATCTGGGCATTTCCTTGGGATGAAACGCTCGCTATCCTGCCCATGCGGCTTTCAGCTGCAGCGGAGATCTTCCCCGGGCAACACCTGCTGACAGCGTTGCTGTACATTCGTCTGGTGCAATGCTTAAACAACTTGCAAGACATATTGAGAGATCCTCAGACCATGAATCACAATGCCTAAAAAAATAATAATAATAATAATAATTGTAACAGTACAACTAAAAAAAGATTTCAATAACCACTTAAGCGTTTCTTGGATATGAGATCAATCTCCGAAAGACAAATTTGGTTCCAGGAGAGAGAGGGAAAAAGTGAGGGGGAAGGTTCTGGGACATGCTTGCAACAGGGGCTGCGAGCAGTCAAAAGCAGCAGTGGGCTGGAGGCTTGAAGGCTCTTGGAGGAGAGAACCTTGCACCACCTCAGAAGAGCTGGAGCGCGCCGACGACTGCTTTAGAAACTGTGCAAGTTCATTTTCCAGCTGCATGGAGAACAGAAGCGTCCTTGAAATGATGTAGAGACCAGCGAGCTGTGAAGTAGCTGGGAAATCTCGTGTGGCCATTTCCAGAGTGATGCAGCAATCTCAAAGGAAGACTCGCATCACTGCATGGGGAGAGTCTAAAGAGTGGCAGATTCTTTGGGCTGGACCAGACACTAGAGGTTTAGGAGGAGTCAGACTAGCTCAGGCTCACAAATCAAGACAATCAAGGTCCAAGTTGTCAAGTAGCCACCAGCAATTTTTCCAAATACATCCCTTTAAATGCATCCCCCTATAAAGAGAGTATAAATATGAAGCCCTGAGAACAAACTTCCATATAATACATTTCATTTAAAACCAGCAGTGTTTGGATGACAAAATTCTAAAGGTAGGTATATTTAAATAAATAGCTAGCTTGCAACAGCCACATAATATCAAAGGGTAGAAGATTGTCTGTATCACCTGATGGGATCCGTGGAACTGTAAGAAACAGACGCTGTACGAGCCACCCACCACCCCACCTCCTTACTGCTTGATTTCACAGGCCTCCAAATATTCCCTTGACCATGTTATGAGACACTTAAACATGACACGTCTTTGCTAGTTATAACTTGAACACCAGAGATGCAAGCACAGGACCTGAACCTGGAAATCCTTACTCCTATGAGTAGTTCTTCCTCACAAAAGCTTTGTGTTGTTTTGGTTTTTTTTTTAAAAAAACAAACCAACCTCAAAACTTTCTATTCCCACATGCTTAGGAACCTCTCCCTGGCTTCCAGACCAGGTCCACCACTCCTCTACCCTTCAGCCATAGAAAAAGACAATTTATACCCAGGCAAAGCTCTTGCCCAGCACACTCTTCTGTGCCTGGAGACCCATCTGCGCTCAGCAGCAGTGATCTTTCTGGGTTTTGCAGGTTTTGTCAAATCTGGGCTAAGCAATGCCTTTGTAAACCCAGCGGACACACGACTCCCCTCCATTGCCTGTGATGGAGCAAAACACCTCGCTGCGATGGGGGGACACAGCTCCCTCCTCTGCCACTAATTCATACCCCAACACCACCACTGAGGTCCTGATAAATTCCTCAAGGGTAGTTTTTGTTTGCTTTAAATCAATTCCCACACTCTGCTGCAAACATCACACCTCTGAAAGTCTGGCCTCTTTCAGCTACTGGCCACTGGAAACTTCAGTTCTTGAAACACAAGCAGGATGATGTTAAAGCCACCCCAAACAGGAGGACTGTTGGGCAGATCAGAAGAGCACACGCTCCAACACTTCAGCTGTGGAAGTGTTGAGCTCTGGAATAATGAAATCCAGAAATAATCACATATTCTCAAGCCTTCCAGCATTTTAAAGATGCAGTATTCCTTTATCCCTACGCTCTCACTGCTGCTGCCACAGCAGGCTCTGCTGGTGAACCTGGCCATGTCTTACCTTCTACCACATGAGCATGATTTGTTTTACTGATTCTTTTCTTCCCCTCACTTCAGTGGCACTGATTCTGTCCTGGCACAGCAAGGGAGGCAGCTCTGATAGCTTTTATCACCCTGATCAAACTGACACTGCAGAACACGCACGGTTCATTAGCAGGTCCTGGCAGCATCGCGCCGATCCCATTGCTGTGGCGTTACGCAGAGATACACAAGCAGCAGAACCTTTGCCCTTAGAAATGCACAATTCCACTCCTCTGAAGCAGGTCAGACAGTGCTCATCAGGAACACACGCAGCTCCGACCCCCTACAACCTGGGGAGCTGCTTCAAGTTCATCACCCGCATTGCCCTGGCAGCAGCAACAGAGTCCTGGGGCAGCTCCTCCCGTCGCCAGTACAGACGAGATGGGTTTGCTCACTCTGGCCATATGGCCAGTCCCCCCCAGATCTGCCAGCAAACCAGATGCCAAAGCTTCAGATGACTCTAAAGTTGACAGCTGATCCTTTCCTGGTCTGTCTGGAAGCTCTACAGCCACTCCCGAGTCTGATCGGGAAACCAAAAGCAGCATTTCACCGAGCCTTTCCAAGCTGCAAAGACTGCTACCGAAGCATCCGTTTGCTAAGTCTGAACCCGGCCTTATTCATTCAGATCCTCACCAAAGCACAGGGTAGTTTTCCCCACCTTTGCCTTCTAAAAACACTCATTAAAAGGAATATTTATAAAAGTCCTGATTGGTAGAGAAGGACACGAGGTTCTATCATTAAGAGCTTCAAGTAATAATGTCTTGTGGTGCTGCCACTGGCAAAAAAACTTCAGGGGGCAAGAAAAAAAATGAACAAAAAAAATCAAAACCTTTCATAACACTACAACATTCAGGCACAGCTACTGCTGAGTACTTGTGCTGAACTCACTGGGTGGCAGGATCAGGTTCTTGGCTTTTATAGCTATAGGACAAGGTTGCAATTTAATGTCAGGATGTCAATCCATTCTTAGCAAGGGCCCAGGAAAATGGTTTTACTGTCCAATTTGAACAGAAGCAGCACCTCTACAAAACCTGGAATTTCTAAATGTAGAAATAAATATTTCAGCAGTCACAAACCGTAAAGCTTCATATGAAATTACAAGTAACAAAAAACCCAAAATAATAATCCTGGGATAGAAAGTCCAGATAAAATCTCATGCTGCTTTGATTTCCCCACCCTTCATATTAATGATGTGAAATTGGCAAGTTCAGCGCCTCGACTGCCTAACAGCACAGATCAGATGCCAAGTTCAGGCCAAAACTTGTTGTAGGGTTTCAGGTTGTATCTTGTTGCATTTTTTGTTTAAAAACCCCCACACTTAACAAGGTGACTTGAAGAGCAGTTCAGGATCTGACAGGACACCTCTGGGCTGTTTAAGGACAGGGTCTCCATCTGGTTCCTCTGCATTTTGGAGAGACAGGTCTCAGCCAGTCTGCCTTTCAAAAAAAAAAAACCAAACAAACCAAAAAAAGGCTGTGAGTGGCAGGGATTGTGACAGATGTTAATTGTGTTTCACTCGTTTGAAAACAAACCTCATTTTTGTTCAGATTGTTAAAAAAGTAACAACCTGCAGAGGCCAATCGTAAAAGTCAGCTGATGGGCACAGTGAGTTCTGTTCTGAAAAGCTCACAACTCCTGGCTGAAATCTCAAGTCAGCCTTCTGACAAAACAGGAAGGACACAGCCTGACATCATCCACCTTTCCAAGGTAAAAATAAGTGTCGAGGAACACCACTCCTATCTCAAAGATGATAACAATTTCAAGCGTGCTTTTAAATACATGAAACAAGACAAAAACCTACACGGTTCTGCTTCTTTACAGGCAGCCAAAGAAAACCCCATGCAAATTAGTTGCTCTTTTTGGAAACAGTTTGAAACAACGTCAAAAAACCACAAATCTCCCTTTCCAAAACCGTGCACATAAAAAGGGAAAAAGTCCCACTCTGAATCTATCCCACTCCCTGCGCTAGGATATAGCAGAGTATGAACTCATGAACTGCAGCTGACTTGAGAATCCAAGTCTTGGTGTAGCAAGTTCTGTTGTGAAAGAGATACTGCATCTTTAATGTGGCTGGCAGAGAATCTCCTACCAGTGGAACCCCTGTGGGACTGCAACACCACTAACACAGAAAATAAATAGGAAAAAGTAATGCTATTTATTAAAAGAATTCCATCTCTGAATCATTCTCTTTAAGTTATGATGCAAGATTAACAAGCTTGGACAGAAATGTGCTTGCTCTCCCAATATTGGGACTTCTAAAAAAACATTTCCTAAAAATCAATTTGAAAAAGAGTTTTTTCTAATTTGATAGAGCCATAAATTAATACTGTATGGAGATGATGAACATCCTGTGCTAGTGGTCAGTGACCTTTTGTAAACACTAGCCAGATGCTAGCAAAACTGGCTAGAAAACTACTGTCACGGGCCTTTTTAACAAGCAGTATCCAATTTCTTTCCAACAATCAGTTTCTTCACTGTTTTCACAAAACCTTTTCCTATTTTTGGATATACTTTTATTTTAAACCTAATACCTGAAAATATAAACAAGTCTTCAAGCCTCTTCCACTAACACTACATCCACAAGGCAATTCACTGCGGTTGGCCGTAACTACGTAAGCTCTCGTGCGAGACATCCCATCCCAACAGGATCTCCTCCCCTCCCCTTCCATCTGCCCCCCTCCACAAGCAATCCATGCCCCCTCCTGTCGAGGAGAAGGTGAAGCAAGGGACAGTAGGAAGTGGCACAGTGGACTGGCATCCCCCTCTACGTGCGATTCAGCGTCTGGAAGATTCGAGAGATCTGTAGCATGACAGGCCCAGTTTCCGGATCATTCATCCACTGAGTGCTGTTCAAGGGGTTTTCAAGCATATCCTCGAAGGCTGCCAAGAAATTGCAACACTCAGTTAGTACTTTGGTCAGCAAAGGCTTCAACATTTGGGATGCTTCAACTACAGGACAGTTAGAAATAGGTACAGCTCAAAGGTCGTGGGCAAGTGTCACCCCCAAACGGTGTGCATACACATCACATGTTCACTGTTTGCACTCCTAGGTCTCCACTGCTTGGGATGCTACAGGTGCTTGTGTTTTCCTCATTCCCCAGCATTAAATTCATGGCAGACAGGGGCTGATTAAATCCTCAGCCTGGATTATGGTCCATCTCAAAGCCTCAAGGACATGGGTTTGAAGAGCTAAAGCCTTAGCGAGTGTCCTCATGCAGTGGCAGGGAACACACTGTGGAATTCAGCCAGTTAGGAAAAGCCATCTTAGAACTGGGTCATTTGCTGCCAATACTCCTTATGGGATGACTCTTCTGCAGCTCCACTCCTCTGATCAAAGATCTTCCACACCCCAGCCTAGATTTCTTAAGGGTTGGTTCTCACACCAGTGTCATCTTCCTCTCCTGTATTTAACCAAGGCAGTTCACAGAAAGCACCGTCACCCCCTCTCCTCTGTTGCCTTCACTCTCCAGTGCTGCACTTTGGTTGTCCTGCAGCTACTCCCTCAGAACATCTCTGAAGATGAAACTACACCAGCAAAAGAAGCAGGAGATACACCAAAGGCTACCCAGGAAGGAGCAGCAGAGCCAGCAGAAGTGTAGCCCCTTAAGCCCATGCTCTAGCTTTTCAGAGAAGCCTCTGAAGCCAGAAGGGAAGTGGCACCTTCCCTGTGAGCAGCATGTGCTTCTCCTTCCTGGTGTTTGGAGAGTAGAGCGAGACAGGCAGAAGGGGAAAGGCTGTGTGAGCAGAACAACTGCCTCCATTTCTCAACAGTGACAGCGATCCAGCTATTTAGGAGGGCTTGCTTGCTTTCTATACACAGCTGTCTCTACAATAAACTTTGTTGTTTTGTTTTTATTTTCCTTTTTTTTTTTTTTTTTTTTTTTTTTTTTAGTGTGCTAGTTTTCACTCTTCTACTTACACTGAAGGAACCAGACAGCTACTGCAAGAGCTAAGCTGTAAATCTGGCAGAATGGTCCAGGCAATAATTTATAAGCCTTATGACAGACACTGAGCTGAGCTACTGCACATTTGAAGCAGTCACAGACCAGGACAAAAAAAGCAGTTGCACATCTGACCTATTCAGAAGTCACCAAAAGGTCAGTGCTGCAAGAGCCTGGCAGACCAGCACCAAGGTCACCGTCTTCAGTTTCCCAAGAGCATTCATGTCCAAAGCTCCAACTGACATTAGTGGGAGCTCTAAACACCCAGCACCTCTGAAAGGCTCATCATTAATACCTTGCTCAAGGTCATGCAGCCTACAGAAAAACCCAGAACATCGACCTCACCTTTCACCACTTTAACTATATTGTTTTACACAGACTCAAAAGCTTAAAACCATAGATTTATCAACGTTCCACAAGGATCCAATTAAATGCATTCATTATAATAATCTGTTCATTATTTCATTCATTATTAAAATCTGTGACATAAGCAGTTTGCAGATATATCATGAGGAATGTATCCTCTGATGTTCATCCAAGCTTTAGAAGCACATATAATGGCATTTCATTTTCTATTTATATTCTGAGCTGCAGTGTGGAGCCCTCGTTGGGAATGAAGAGACCATTTGTTCAGAAATCAGAGTGGGAAGGTTCTGCTCTTGAATGATTTAAAAGCTTGCAAACTCTCCTAATTACATGTAAAGTACTATTTTTAAAAGCTTTCTTGAAAGAGCTGCACATCCACCCTTTATTTAAAAGCACAGCTTCAAAGAAATTTTGAAGCCAAAGACTAAACACCAGACTTTTTATATACATCACAGAGCCAATGCCATTGTTCTGCATCATCCTCCAGCACCAGAGAGGCCAGTTCACCAGGGATTCACATTTCAGTGTCAGGCTCTGTGGGTACTTGCTGTGCCTGCAGCCTTTCTGACCATGAGCACACAGACGTTACTGCAGAGCTGAAAGCCGAGCAGAGGTAACTGCACTTCCACACACGTTATCTCAGCTTGGATAGGCAAGGCCTTAGGCTCAGACTTCTTGTCTGGTTACTCTTCCACAAGTTATCTTCCATCTCAACGATCAGGCCTCAACACCCAGTGAGCTGCACAGCAGGAGACAGCCTTGTTTTTTCTGCGAAATAATCAGAGTTCTAGACAGACATTCCTGATTTTTCCCCTCATGGCCAAAGGGAGCACACAAAAGGTCTCCTAAATCCCCAAAAGCACTGCAGCCAGCAGCTATTCAAGTTCCGAGTTCAGCAAGTGTAATCCAGTAGCCTGGGGAATTAGTGGCATTTCTGGGCCAGCCCCAAGTTCTGTTCTGAGTTTAGCTGAGTTGCAGTTTGAAGCAAACAAATAATACAGCTGCTGAAAGGGAGGAAAAGGGTGCAGGGCTGCACCTCTCCCCCAGAGCACGCTGCCATCGTCCACTCTCTACTCCTATCTGGTAGCAAGGACAGAGACAGTGCCTACATAGCAGGAACCCAAGCAGGACTTACCTAGTAGAGTTTTCGGGTTGGTCAGCCCTAACTGTACCACTGGGTTTTCTAAGATGGCTTGGAAGAGAGGGCTATTGGTGTCAATGCCCTTATCTAAGTCCTCTGGAGAAGGCTTTCTGTCTCCCAGCAGCCATTCACACTGAAAGAAAGAAATCACCAGGCACAACAGATTTGATGATTGGTTTGATGAGAATCAAACAACACTTCAAAAGTTTTGACAATGCAGCACGTTAAAAATACTTTCTCCTTTCACAGTTAAAGACTGAGCTATACATTTGTTTTACACTAGATTACTATTGGAGTGTTGTTCCCACAGAAATTTACTTTTATTTCAACAGAAAGAGCAGCAGTGCCTGGTAATAAAGTTATACCCACTGCAGATGTTTCAGAGCTCAGGGAAGGGGTGTGTTATCCTGAGTGTGTCCTGCCTTAAAGGAAACCCACCAACATCATTACAGCACAGCAGCCTCAAGTACCATCCAGCCCAATAGCCCCTCCCTCACAGCAGCCAGCACTGGATGCTCAAGAAGAGAAGATTGCTTGGCTGTCAGCTGCATCCATGTGATTGTCCTTCTCATACCATCCACCAGCAGGGGACAAATCCATCTTTGAAAACCTTGTGATTTCATAAAGTGTTGCTGCAGAATGGTGATTTACACACGACATGGCTTGAATCTCTTGCTTGAGCATTTATTCCTGTCCTTTAATCAGTTATTAACTCTTGGGAATACCTTCTCCTTTCTCATGAGAGCATCATCTCTCTTGCAGACTCTGGTGAGGGAGCTTCTCAAAAGCTTTCTGAAAATCCACATACACTGTCCCAACCAGACCAGCCTCAACCTCACACATGTCAAGTTCTTCCAAGAAGTTTTCACCTCTGTATTCTAGTTGTGCACCTCATGAGAAAGAGGCACAGAATATACAGTGCTCATTTCATCTCCAGTACAGGTTTGGGCTTTATGACAGATTAAAGCATCAACCAATTCAACGATGAAAAGAACCAGTTGAACAGACTATCAGAGCAATAAGAAACAGAAATGCCACTGTACTCACAGCTGCATTTTGCTGGTTGTTGTTTACTCTGAGTGCATCTACCACTTCTTTTTCATCAAATCCCATCTCCATCAGGGCAATGACAGCCTGCAGCAGATTTGAACAGCTTAATAAATGTAACATTTAAAACAGAAATGAGAACAATTGTACCCTTTCACTTTCTCTGCGGTAAAAAAAAAAAAAAAATTTGTTTCTATTTGTAGACCACTTAGTAATCAAAGTCTTCAAATACCCTGTATCAAAAGTGTCTTTATTATAGAAGAAGATTAAATGTTAAGAGAGTAGCTCCCACCCACAACACTGAAAGCTGAGTGCAAGGCAAAGAGCAAATGTATCTGGGGTAGAAAAGAGAAGAGCAGGACAGAAACATCTGATTTTAGAACCTCTCCCTGGTCACAAAGCTTTTGTTCCCATCTCACTGACAGGTGAAGCTTCACACACATCTGTCACTCAATTTAATCTCACTTCCCAGCTTTATGGTGTTGCTTGTGAGAGTTAAGTACCTAGATATTGTTTTCAGAATGTTTAATCATTTAGAAATTGTACCCAGGTCATCAACCACCTTTGCAGCATTTAACAGAAATCTCAAGAAACAGCCAGTTGTAAAAACTAAGTGCTAGATTCTAAAGAGCACCTCCTGGTGAGTTTCCAGTGTGATAACAACACAGATTTTCACTACAGCTAATACTGTGTTCTGAAAAAAACCCCGCCAAGTTCTGCATTTGCTGCAAGACTTAAATCTCCTGGTTATGCTTTTTCCTAAATACAATAAAGTTGTTCTGTCCTTCTTTACTGCAAAAGGATCTGCTCCTATTCCTTCCTAGACAGCAGTAAGGGAAAGCAGTGCCAGGAGCCTGGCAGCTCATTGCAGTCCCATCACTGAATTTTCAGGTGCAGAAGTAACAGCGTCAGTAATTTAGATACTGTGACCTGAGACAGCAACGCATTAATTAGGTAATAACCCCTTCAGCAACTGGAATTTAAACAGTCCCTGAAGACTGCCACTAAAATACCATCAAGCCAGTGTAAAATACATCTACCCAGACATCCCTTTTCATTTATTAGCTAAACAGTTATTTGGATTCCACAGTGGCCACACAGTCCCTTCCAATCCTTAAGATACAGCGAGATAAAGAGCACATACCCGCGGGTCTGGACGAAACTCTCTTTTCCTGCGAATCTTCTTGAATATTTCTGTCAGCTCATCCTTGGCCTCTTCCCCACCTGCTTCTGAACTAGGACCTGCAGTGGCTTCAGTAGAGGATGCACCAGCTTCAGCTGTGGTTTCTGATGGAGTCTGACCTGGAAGCGGAGCATCCACAGTAGGGTCATCTGCGTGTTCTATCAACCACTCCATGGCCTGTGTCACTGACATACTGAAAAGCAAATCAAAACACAGGGGTGAGAAAAACTCCAGATGCACAGTAGTGTTCCACATGCATTTGTTTTTTCATTTATTCCCGTGGTCTGCTGACTTGCAGGTTAATTAGTACCTGAAAAGTCATCAATAATAAAGTTTTGGAGTAAATCTCAGAGCAACTCAATTCTTTAATGATTCCCTATGATTAGAGAATTTCAAGAATGGCCTAACAAACCCCTCCCAGGAGTGAGGCAGTATTAAGGGTTCTGTTTGCTTTTTCCTCTGCAAAACCTGAGTTCTAAAGGGGAGGAAAATGTGAGTTTAACATTGGCAAGCAGTGCCAGCTTGGCAGCCTTGTGACCCACAGCGCAGCTGTTCTTTCCAGAGCGAGTACAGTGCTGCATCCCTGCCCCAGCCACACCTGCACGCTGCCCAAGGCAGAGCAGCTCTTCAACTTACTGCTTTTTCCAACCTAGTTTTAGGTGACCCACATAAGACTTTCGTAAAAAAAAAAAAAAAAAAAAAAAGGCAGCATTTTTTGGAACCATCTCAAGTAATTTCCAGGCATTGTGCTGAGTACACTTACTGATTTAATCGAAGGGCTTTGACAGCTCTGCTTTCTGGAAACCCCATTTCTGTAAGCTGTCGCAGAGCTATCTCATCCACTCTGTCTTCCTCATCCTCATCCAGCATGGCTACACATACACAAACAAAACAATGTTCAGATTGACTTCAAGCTAAAAATAACCCCCTTTCTGAATGGAATGGCATGTGTTAAGTTCAAACCCTGTTCTTCTCTTCCATTCCTTCTTTTGTTTCTGCCCTGAATTTGCTATCTCATCGTTTAATTTGCTGTGCTCAGCTTGGCCTGGCTCAGATTCTTCCAGGATAAAAAACTTTGTCCAGATGTGTTCAAGCTCTCAAGTAAAACCACGGCCATGTAAGAGCTAGCTATTTCCACATACATAAATATATAGGAGAGTCACTGAAAATCTATTTAGCATTTATCTAGAAAGTAAGTGGAATCTGGTTGTAGCAGATCTTCACATTTCCCACAAAGTGAACCAACAGCTCCAGTTTCTCCTCATTTTACTATCTCCTTGTGCATTTTCAACTATTCTTTACCATCCCTAAAGCACAACTTGCCAAGTTTTCCAGTGTTTTCACTACTATTTCATTTTTAAATGGAACTTAAACATCCATCCAAAAAGGATCCTATAAACTCATGAGTTTTATACAATCTGTACCTGCAGGGTGAAATCTTTGCCACAAAGTTTGTAGTAGCTTTGCTATTAAATCAAGGTCTGAACTTCACTCTACTGCTATGAAAGCAAAAAAGATCCCAGTATCAGTAACTACAAAGATATGTTCATACCATTTGCCTTCTTAAATAGCTCAACTGCATCTGGGTTCAGCGCTAGCAATTTCTGTGCAACTTCTATGAGAGACACTAAGATCTTCCGGAGTTCTGTCTGGAACTGCAAGAAAGGAAACTGTCAAAACATTTAGACAGGAAGTTACCAAAAATCATTGAATCTTAATAGCCCTTTTGTTAGTACCTCAGCAGCAGTCTGGCCCCCTCTACAGAAGGTTGCTTTATTAAGGCTTTATTTACATTGTTTAGTCTCTCTCGAGGCACTGTGTCCTTCCTGGGGAGTGCTACATGTAAGCAAAACCTACTGGGCAGAAATGTTCTTCTGTTTCTCTGCCCAGTATCAGCACACATGGTGCAGTGTTCAGGAAAACTCATTGCTTCACAGAAACACTTCGACTCCCACCTTGCAGACGTGGTGCAAGAAGACAGTCAGAGTAGCTCCGTACCAGTGCTACTTGCTTCTGTGAACCAACAAGCCTTCCTGGTCTACTCTCTGATTTCTAGTCATCTCAATGCCAGCAACACAGATCTAAGCTGTTTTCTAAACTGAAGCATCACAAATTCCTTTCAGTCAGACATTTGTTTTTAAATACACTGTGCTCAGTAGGTCATCTTGGCCAGTAACCAGCTTAAATGCCAACTGTCCCCTTCGGGTCACTAGGGCACACTAGCAGCACACAATACGTAGGCAGTTGCACTGCTTTGTACCCCAACCAGTACAGACTGGTAAAAGCAGCCCCCACACTGGTAAGACACAGCCAGAAGCATCATAGACTCTTATCAGCATTCAGTTACTGAAGTCAACATTTGTACTTAATTTCTCTTTTCAAAAATTACGAGAGAAAAAGCCCCAAACACTGCAAACACCTAACAATTGAAAACTGAAGAAACGAAACCCCCTAACTTCACATTTGCCAGATCTAGATCTGTTTAATGAGGCTTTTCCATGGACAAATCAAACATTTAAAAATCATACTTTAGAACAGTGTTTTATCATCACTAAAGAGCATGACCTGTGTCTAAATCTTAAGCTATCTAATATACATTATAAGAGAAGTTTGGATGTATATAAAGAGAATCACATTCCTATGTAAGAGAAAAGGTTGTGCAAGATAAAAGCCCAGTTGGATGTTAGTGTGTGACTTCAAGTCAGGTCTAATACTTACATCCCTCATGTTGTGCTGAGCCACGGTGCGATCTACGTTGCGAGAGGGCAGATTTGCAGTTGCTTTGAGGATGGCATCCTTATCAGGAGCTTTCTGCTCTTGTTTCCTCTGAAGGATAGGAAACACCATGTTTCATAAGCTGTTATCCACAGAACAGAGAACACAGCACAGCGAGAGCAGTTTCACGTTCTTCAAAGTTATCAAGCAGTGCTCTGTAACTCGCAGCTAAAAGAAACAGCAATCTAGCAATACAAGGGTTAAATAGCAATAATAGGTTACAAGGGTTAAAACTGGACCTGGTGGGTTGCCCTTCTTCCAGCCCTTACACCTGCTTCCATTATCTAAACACGCAGGGAAATTCCAGCATCAAGAGGGAAAGGGGGGTATCAACCACAGAGAGAACTCAGAGACCTCAGTGCCCAGGGCCGTATCGTGCTCCACATGGTCTGCTCACAGCACACTCTCTTCAAACCCACGGCTTGTTGAGATGTACCAACACTGTGCACAGACCAACACTTGACTGCTTAGCACCACGAGCGCTTCACTGCCTGCAAGTAGCATGCAGAGATACACAGTGCCTTGGATTCTCAGTACATGCTGGTCCAGAACAAAACATAGCAGGGTAGAGATGAGAAATATTCCCAGTCTTATAACTTAAGCTCTTGCAGTGACATTCTGCACAGACTATACTGAAGAGAGAGACATACACCAGTACCTACAGGAAGGGATACAGAGACATACACCAGTACCTACAGGAAGGGATACAGAGACATACACCAGTACCTACAGGAAGCAAGAAGAAACAAAGCTGTGCAAGGGTGGAGGAGACACACCTGGAAATTCATAATGTCAAGCACAAGGGTTTCTCAAAGCATTGATGTGATGACATCAACCACAATGCCACTTGTGTGTAAGCATCATCCTGGGCATCACTGACCCTCAATAACACCTAAATTCCAATAAGATAATAAAATAGTAGGGGTTCAACACTTTGGCTCTAGAGACCTGGTGAGAGGGTGACAAGCCACACACAGACAGAAGACAATCTGACAGCAAATCAATATTTCTACTGGGTTTTCAAGCAGGGACAAAGCAAAGCACTTGCTGAGCTACACTCATACAGTTATTAGATATTTGTTCAGAGATCAAATCCATTCCAGTCCCACCAAGTGTAACTTTGTGTCTTATTCCAAGGCAAATATTCTCACAAGCAAAGCTAAAAATGTAAAATCAACTTCTTCAAAGTTTGTTAGAAATAGGAAATAATTTCTCTAGAACTTAACTGGCAGCATTTGCCTCTGCACACAAGAAGAGTACACCCCAGTAATCCTTCTGCAGCTCATTAGTAAAGCTGTTAATCAAAACAGTCAAGTGAAGGAATCTTTCCAACTCACTTTCTCCTCTGCAGACACATCTGCCATTTTGGGGAGCGGAGGTGGTGCCCGCTTCTTTATCAAAAGCAAGACATCTAGAAAGAGAAGGATACTGAGATAAGTTAAAGCAGTGTGAACACACACTCCACAAATTCAGTTTTTCTGAGAGGTGAATTTTGTATTAATTCCACTGCAGCATCCGATCTTTTTCCACGCTTGAAAATGGCTTTACCCACCACCTTCAGTGTTGGTGATTTCTTATTGCACACTGAATTCAAAACACAGTCCATTATTAGCTACGCTGTGACTGTTACTGGTTTCTTCTCCTCACACATGACCATTAAAAAAAGGGTACTAAAGACTCCAGTCGTCTTGTACATTAATGGTACAGCAATTGGCTGATAATAATGAGAAAGGAGCAGGACTTTCAGTCCTGCTCAGTTCCTTCCACTGAGAAGGAAGCAGTAGAGACAGGTCATGGATGGTTTTTGGTCTAAGCTGGGGCTGTCCTTCAGCCAGAGCAAGGGAAGCACTTCAGCATGAAGTTCTTTTCAATAAGAACTGCCAGTGTCAGGCTGAAGCTCACTTTTGTGTGTGAGTGGCAGGGGAGAGAGGCATGGTCTGCAGCAGGGTAGCTCCCAGGGCAAGTCTTGAGGGCAAATAAGCCTTTAGATATTCCTTCAGCTATCTCAGATATCCCACATGACCTGACATGAGACTGCTTTGTCATTTCAGACTAATACTTTCCCCCTTCAAGGTGCCCTTTTCCTAGGGATGCTTTAGAAGTTTCTAGCACCTAGGTTACTACCAGATACATTCTAAGGGTGAAGAGATGCAGACAATGCCACTCAGAGCCCCAAATGGGCCTGTGCAGCAGCTGCAGCCCTTCAGCCAGATATGGCCTGACGTGCAGTTTTCAGCCCATTGCATTAAGCAGCTAAAAAGCAAACGGAGCGTGCTTTGCACAACAAGTTTCCTCAGCCTGGCTCAGCACCCAACAGCCAAGAGCAACAGCTGGTGCAGGCTGTTAACCCTCATCTGCCCAGCCCATCAGAAGGCACAGGGATCCCCACGCTGACTCTTGGCTGCCCTGCGCAGTCAGCCGGTGGCCATCAGCTGTTGGCTGGGATCTCGTCTCCCCAGTGAGCCAGGCAGATGAAAAGCAGAGCACGTTGAAAGGGGGGGAAAGGAGCAGAGAGGCATTCGCACGACAGCTTCCTATGACTACACGGTTAATGCTGCTTAGCTCCTGAAAACTGCAATCCAAAACTCTGTGGGAGCCTTGCCTAGAAATAACACAGCACCCGTCAGCAGAATCGCTGTCCCTCGCCTCTGCCCAAGGTGGCACCTCCCAGCTCCTGCTCAGCTCTGAAGGTGACAGGTGACACTGCCTAGGAAGAGACACCAAACTGCTCGTGTTCACACAGCAGCGCTCCAGCCTGCATGGACTCGGGCAAAAACACAGGAGCTCTTCAGACAATCTTTCAGTCTACAGCAGTCCTGCTTCTGCTTTCTGCACCACTGCCCTTTATCTCCAGAAGGGCCCACTGGCTTAAGCTTTGTAGTAAAAAACAACTCCAGCTCCCATATTTAGATCTTCTTTTGTTTCACATTAATCCTTTAGAAGTTCAGGAGCAAACACATACCTCACATCCCTTGCTGTGGTCAGTGATCCTATAGTGTGATGGATTCTGACCTACATTTGCAGAGGACAGAATGAGATCTGAACTGCAGACACTCAGTGACACCTCAGTAACCACCCTGCTGCTTCACCCGAGACCTCAAGAAACACCCCCAAAAATACTGGGTTGTCTATCTTGGAATACTCAGCCACAACAACTACTTTTGAATCACTCTGAAGGATAAAGACTGCCCTGGAGGTTTAAAAAACTCGCTTTAAAAAGAAATAATAATAATCTGTTTAACTTACTGACTTGATGAACACTCCTAATTCCTTTTCAACTCTTTAAAAGGCAAAGAGAAGAAAAGCAAACTGCTCAAGGTGCTTTCTCTGAAGGAAAAGAAAAAAAAAAAAAAAGAAAAAGTTTTCTTTTCTCTGCCTTTTTTGCCACCTTATTAGCTTCCCGTGTCAAAGCACACAGTAGATATTAAAAAAATTACTGTTTGGAACTTGCCAAATAGTCAAACCCAGTCTCATGTTTCCAGGCTGACAGGATTAAAAACCAGTTGATCTTACCTCTATCTTGAATGTTTTCCTCCAACACTGTTTTTGTGTCAGTCAGCACCTTCTCAGAAGTAGCGTGGATCAACTTATGATGTGTCACAGTTTTTGGATCCTCCAAGCTCCCAGGTACACACTGCAGAAGATAAAATACTACATATCAGAAGACAGAAACAAGCCCCTTGCCTGAATCACAGCACTTTGCACTTGAGATTCTCCACATACAAACTGTGCCATTATTTACTAGCTTCTTAATAGCTTAAATAACCACGGAATATGCTAGAGGCCAGGCACAGAGTGGATTTTAACAACGAAACTGCAGCTTGGTTTGTGCTGTAACAATACTGATGGTGGTAGGTTTTCTGCCTGCACATCCAAGATCCTGACTGGGAGGAATAATCAACAGAAGGAAGGATTCTGCCCTTCCTTCTTCAATGCTGTTAAATTAATACCTACATTTAAGTTCCAACTTAATACGATGCTCTAAAAAACTTTAACCAGCAGTTTCAAAGACCTAATTTTACAGCCCAACCACCCCAGATGTGGGTTTATACTTTCTCAGTGCAGTACACCTCTAATCACACTGAATTCCGAGGGCTTGGTCTCATACTCGGGCCCCATGGAGATTCAGAGCAAAGCAAAGACACTTTAGGATCCACAGTTACGTTAACTGTGCAACAGATCACTAAGGTCACCCACTCTTCATGAGAAGTCTGAGGGTAGCAATTAGTGTCATGAACTAAGAAAAGCAAATCTACACAGAGCATCCAGTATTTTTGCAGAAGGAGGCAGGACTATAATAATGCCACATGTTTCTCATTTATAACTAGAGTCAAAACAAAGGAGAGACGCTGCTTCCTCTAATAATAACTATTTACACACAGTCAGACTAAACAAGCAACTGCCAGCAGTGATTTTGGTTTACTTGACCTTAAATTGGGAGGGAAACAGCAGTTTCTGCACCCTGTTTCCAGCTGAAATCAACAGATTCAGCTTCTGGAGCCCTTCCCCAGGTTGCTGCTGAAAGTACTGAACAGAAGCTTCATTTACAACTTTTCTTCCCAACTATAAATAATCAACATGCACTAGATTATTTTTTCAAATATGAACGTTGTGCTCAATTCCTTAACACAATTCTAAATTGTACGTCAGTTCATTCACTGGGAAATCAAGTTCAAATCCTGAAAAAAAAACCAAAAAAACAACATGCACACACAGGCCTTGAACTGACTCATCTTCACACCAGAGTGGCTCCCAAATCCACAGTGAGAGGTTTCAAAAACATTACATCAGTGCATCTAGAGGCTTCTAATTCATCCGAGGGGAAAAAGAAAGCAGAACAGTTGCAATTCCAGAAAGGTAAAATTAACACCCTACCAAACCCACGAAATTGATGCTGCTGTTCCTGACACAAAGTAGGACACTTAACACTGACCTCACCAGCTCTGCTCCCAGAGAACAGCTTTTAATGACATTTTTGTCAATATATGTTTCTACCAAGCCACTTTTACCACGTCTGCAGAGGAGGGTGCCCACCCTTCACATAACAGAGCCCCTTCCAGAAACCCCGCTGAAATCAGCGCTTCACTTGGATGCAGCATTTAGTCCTGTTCATC
This sequence comes from Megaceryle maxima, assembly GCA_024605025.1. NCBI lineage: Eukaryota > Metazoa > Chordata > Aves > Coraciiformes > Cerylidae > Megaceryle > Megaceryle maxima. Next base: position 4,110 of record JANHGN010005332.1, on the reverse strand, counting down.
AGAATATATCACCAGCTTCCTCCAGAGGAATCCTTTCAGTCCAGCATCACCTTTCCTGCTGTGACTGCAGCTGATGGAAAACTGCACTACCTGCTCTGTCTCCAAACACAGTGCACTTGTTTGCAACATGGAACTTCAGTTCCTCATTTGAACTTCCGTAGAGTTCTGATGCCTCAGTCAGATTGAGGCGAGAGTGTTTGAGTCCTGCTTTGTGTAACAGTACCTTCTTACTAATCCTTCAGCATATTAACTGCTGAACAAAAGCCAAAGAACACATTAAAGCCTGGAAGCAGCTGGGAGTACCTCCTGTAATTGATTCTCATTAGTTACCCAAAACACGTAAGACTCCATCAGTGGAACATCTCCTCTCTGAACAAGCTCAAAATATCCCTGTTACGGATCCCAGGAGTCAGACCCCCAAAAGAACTTAAAACCAGGATCTGGGAGGTGTATGTTTGGGGCAGGATAGGATGGGACACAACACAGACCTATTAGCCACTTTTTCCCTAGCAGAGATAAAGGGGCTGTGTGTGCAATCCTAATACAAGGTGAAAGTGTAAGTGAAAAAATGAATAAGGGATGTTCTGTTGACACCTATTCTTACTCCCTTTTCCTTCATTAACAACTGCACAGAATAATAAGGCTTAAATAGACAGTACATGTATCAGACTGGTTAGTGAAATACTGATCTTACCATTTTAACATGCCCTGGAAATAGAAAGACCATCCCAACAGGCAACGCCTCTGCTAACTCCCAACAGCCCTCCAGGAACCACCACTGCTAATCAGCAGATCTCACTGTGGAATCCTGCTTCATGAGAACTCTATCTGCCAAAATACCATAATTTTGGATTAACTACAATGCTTTAAAGTGCGACCAAAACCATCGTCCTGTCCAGAGAGACGACAGCACTGGTAACCTGCAGGGAGAGTTGTGAAGGGGAGAGGAGTTCCCTGCACAGTGCAGGGGAAGCATCTGTCCCACGAGTAAAAGGAAGCTGAGAAATTGGGGTGCACCCTGAAGCCCCAGGGCACAGCTGGGTTACCAAGCACTGTTCCCCCGCAACCAGAGGTGCGGCACGCGGGGGAAGATGAGCTCTCCCTCTCTCATCTTTCTGCACAGAGAGATTGTAAGGAGAGGATCTGCTGTTTCATCGTTTTGCTTCCAGCATAAATATTTGCATTTCTTTTTAAGGCTGGAATTGATGGCAGGCTGCTTTGCCAGGCAGGTGAGAAACCTTTGTTCAGAGGAGCCTGAGCAACTGCTGAAATTACAAGTGCTGGCGATGCTAAGTGCTATTTGCAAAGCTTGGAATCCTAATAAACCACAAGGCTTTCTGTTTGTTTTTAAAATAAGAAAGAGCATTTTATTTGTTTGCTTTTATTAACTTTAAAATAGCACTGACACTCCCTACTACAAAGCTTGGGTGGCTTAAACGATCTGCATCCCTCACAACATACCCAAAACATGGCCAGGGGCATGAAGCTACCTTGTCTTTAAACTGAGAATTAGCACCTTGCATCTCTGTCCCACAGATACTCCTTATCATACTTAAAACCCCAGGTGAGTATCACTGAGTCAGCTTAAGAAAAAGGGAAAGAGAAGCACAAAAAGTTTACCCCACGCTGCCAGGAAAATCAGCTGTAGAGCTTACGTACACACAGAGCCCACATGTGTGCGACCACAGCTTACATCAGTGCCTCAGAAATACCACTCAGCCCCAACAAGAAGCAATTACAGCATCAGAACCAGGACTGCCCACAGCTCCACTGGCCAGTGCAGTGCTGGATGGGGCATGAGGATTATGGGTGATAAAAGTATTTAGGTTAAGCTTGAGTTTCTGTAGTTGACCCCTCTCAATTCTGGTCCCGGAATGAACAGTTTTGTTTTAAAGGACACACAGGAGAGCTCAGGTGCTGCTCCTTGTGCAGGAACAAGTGACTACTTCAAGAGAACACTTTGATGGTGAAACTTGAGTTCAAAAATAACTAGGAAGGGAAACTAATTATCATTAGGTGTTTTTTTTTCCCACAGTCTACATTACTGAAGGCAACAGTTTAACAACATGTCATCACCACTAAATTGTTACAGGTCCAGAGTCAAAACTAGTGTGAGGGGTTTGGTTTTTTCTCTTTATCTGTAACAGAAAAACCCAACCACGACATGTAATTCAGGAAAAAAAACAAGAGACATCAAGAGGGACATCTCAGAGATCAGTTGGCACTCAAATACTACAGAGGGAGAAGCAGCCCCTTCCTCGTTCACATCTTAGAAATATCTCCCTCTGGTTCCTGAAAAAGATTTCAAAGACTTTAGGGAACATGATAATCAGCATCTTACAGGAGATGGCTGCACAAATTATCTCAAGGTGCTGTCAAGATCCATTGCAACATACCCATGATCAGGAGCTATGATTTTACCACGGCTATTTTTCCCCTCCATAAAGCCATACATTATCCATAATGGCTATGCAAATCTGCACCATTAGCACAAAGCAGCAGCAAGAACAAAATCAAACATCAGGCCAAGTTATCAATTGTCTTCTGCCCCGACTCGCACTGCAATGCAAACACCAATTAAGCTTCCTGATAATTAAAGGCCTTCAGCTCTGCACATAAGGGTGTAATCCAGACCCCACCCTGGTCTGGCAGACTTTACACCACTGTGCTGCTTGATCTCTCAGCTGCACTGGATGGGGGGGAACAAGAGGGGAACACTAAACTCCTTCCAAGCATGGAACAGTGTGGGGGGACCCTGAGCCCCACAGCTTCCAGCAAAGGATCCCTGTTCTCCCTCAAGAGTCACACCTACCTCAGGTGAAGCAGAGCCAAACGTAGCCCTTCTCATCCCGTAATCAAATGGCACTCACTAAGACTACAGGACCAGATAAAACTGCTTGCTAGGACCTGTAGTTTCCAGGGGCTCTAGTTGAAAGCAAACAACCAGCAGGTCTGAGGGTACCTGGGCTGCTGGCCACCCTTCACAGGGGGCTCCCACAGAAAATAAACCCCCTCAAATAAGGGGAAAATAATTGCACATTACAGGTATGTTCTCCTGGGGCAACTGTGCTTTCATGAAAAGAAAAAAAAAAAGCATCTTTGCAAGACTTTGAAGACAAAATCCCTGCTCTCCCATCCTGCTTTTGTCACTCAAAAGTCACAGTCTCTCAGCAAGAAATTCAGCAGGTTCTGACTCAAGCTGCCAGACCCTGCTGTGCTGGTTCCAGATTGACAAACTTCAGGACAGTCCTGGTCATGGGTCACAACCTTACACATTGTCATTGTCAATCATGGTTTTGCTTTAAAGTAAAATGCTGTCATGGCAGAGTTTCCAAATTCAGTCCAGTAGCTTTGAAACCACGGGTTGAACATTTGACACCCATAAACACACCAGTGGTGACTGAGCAGGTGAGTACAAAGAGCCTGTGTTTTCCAGCTCAGCTTCTACAGCCTCTGCCTGGGCATTTTTGCACGTTTTCTCCTCCAGACGGTGATTAGTAATTTCCCCTTTGGACACGTCCATTAAGATCTTACTTCTTAGGGCACAGGGAGAGCAGGAGACGAGCCTGTCATCAACCTCACTCCCCCCCCCCCACGCCCACCCA
>JANHGN010005331.1:142166-162453 GCA_024605025.1 Megaceryle maxima | reverse complement strand
TTGTGGAAGAAGGCAACTCCCGAGTTGGAGGGAGGTTAAAGAGGATGCTTATGGAAGAGGCTGGAATAGAATCTGTCTGAGTGTCACTGGTCACTTGCATATTCATGGTCTCAGGTTAGTTTAAACTTTTTGCTGCTGCTAAGGTAGCAAAATGGTTTTAAATCATCTGCATCTTGGTGGATGGTTATGACCTTGCCGTTCGTGAGTGGATCTTCCCACAGGGCTTTGTGCTTTGTCTAGTTTTTGTGGCTGCATTATGGTCAACATAGTGGCAATATATTAAAGAAGAAAAAAAATGTTGACATCCAGGCTTTTTCCGTCCCTTTCTTGCCTCCCTGTAACCTTTCTGGGCCTGAGCCCTGTTTGTCATGATTTCTCTGACTTCACATTCATACTAATGTCACTATTTGATATATTTGCTCAAACTGTCAACAGGCTTTCCTACCAAATCGCCTCTTAGGACTCATATCTTAATAGGTTTTTTTTTCCCAGTGTTGTGTTAGTGATAGAAAAGACTGCATGGAAAAGCAGGGGTGAGGGGCAGAGAATGGATTGCTGCAAATTAGTATTGTATGAATTATTCTCTTTTCCCCACCTTTTTCGTCTTCTGGTCTATAGAAGCCTTTCCAAAGGAGAACCATCTTTTTATCCCAACCAGAATGTGTACCACGGTGTTGACTTTTACTGTTTATTATACGCTCTCAGGGGATTTGACTGGCTTGGGATCACTCAATATCCTATGAGATCCTTGTCCTAAGAAGATTTTAGCTGTTGTACATCCCAAATTGTTGCCATGTATTTTTGATGATCAATACATTTGTTTTGAGTTTCTGAATACCTCAAAGGCGATGAAGCCCAGGATATGGGTTATTACTTGGGTGGAAGAAGAGAGCAAATGTATGCAAATAATATTATATTTATGGTTGCTGCATTCAGTTTTCATCATTGAGGGCTGAAAACTGTTGTTTGCTTTTAACCTTGGATTGACTGACATGATGTAGAATTGCAGTAAGAACAGGACCATTTTGGGTAACATAGCTGTTTTGTGAACAGAGGTAAAATGTAGGGTGCATAGCAAACCTTTAATTGTTGAAATGGCAACTGGTTTAGCTTCAGCCCATGTTTCTTGATATTTATCATTATGAGTTCCTTACTCTCGTGACTGTAAGACTTCAGGCAGGTATCACCTTTGTAAGCACAGCTTTGTGGGCTCTTAATAAGCATAAATTTTTAAAATTTCTGTTGAGATAGAGCTGGGCTATTTGACTGCATTTTTTTTTCCTTTATGGTATTTTCCATTGGAGGGGCGTTGTCCAAATGAGGTAAAACTGTGGAGATCCAGCTGATTGTGGTATTGAACTGGTTTGTTTTTTTTTTTAATTTTATTTTACTTTGTTGTTGTTGTTGTTATTGTTTGTGGGTTTTTTGTTTGTTTGTTTTGTTATAGTTCATGGAAATTATTTCCATCTCATTTTTCTTAGAAGCTTTTGAAACATTTTCTATCTGCCACTGGAAGAAATTACTTTAAATTAGATTCTTAATCTAGACCATGACCCTTCAGGAAAGTGTAGCTTGACTGTGTTTATTCTGAGTTATTTTCTGCATACTATAGTTTGGAAGCTGTTCACCCTAAGAGTGCACCATCTCTTTTGTGTCTTGGATCACTTCTCCCATTTTGGGTTAAGTGAAAGGTTCATTGCAAGAGAGGTTGTGTGTTTAAATTGGCTTTCTCTTCCTATTTAGAAGTGATGTAGTGCCTTTTAATACTTAAAATTAGTGCTATTCTGTTGACTTCTCATTAATTTGGTTCACTAAGGGGTGGGGGATGTCACACTCTCGGTGTGTGGTTAAAAATTGCTGTTATTCTCCCTGTTCTCAATCGGCCAAATGTAGAAACATTTGACTAAAAAGCTTGAGACCTTTGGTGTAGTTTATATGTATTTTTTGATGGTAAATCTAACTGGCAAAATGTAAAAGTTGTGTGGATGTATTTGAATACTTGGAATACTGCACTTCAAAACTGTTCCTCTAAGCTTCTACTTTCGTGCCGAAGAAAGAAAACGTTTTGCCACCCTGTAGGTTGCTATAAAGATTGTTTATGCAGCTCAGCACAGGACTTAAAACACATTGAATTGGAGAATTTTGAAAAATGTATGATGTGACATAGGAGACCAAATCATGCTAAAGTGCAAGGAAAGACTATACATCAGTTCAAAGGCTACATTATTCAAAAAAATACAACCATAAAAAAGGTAATAAGATTACATTCTCACACTTCATGGCTAGTAAGGTGCATTAAGCTGCTCAGATATTCATAACTTACTGTGACATTTGGGAAGATTACATTTTGCTGTGCACAGCCATTACTGCAGCTCAGATAATAACTAGCCAACGCATGGACCTGGATTATGATCCCTGTCATTGGAAACAAATTTGTGTTTTGAAGGTTGATCAGTTTCAAATCACCATTAGAAAGGGTTAATATGAAATACTGTGGGGTGTGTGTGTGCTTATGTGTATCTAATGGGTATGCATACATATAGTACATCAACCGCGCCGCGCCTTTCCTGTATTGCTTTCTCTGCCAGCTTGGGTTTTTTTTTTGTCCTCGCTTCCCTTAAAGGAAATGTTCAAATGGTAATTATTTCTTTTCTAGAATGTGCTTGCTAAAACGCTTATGTTTGCAGATTAGATTGGAAACCTAATTTGACAGGTTCCTGGATGGGTGGTTACTGATAATAGTGTATCTAGCCAAAAATGAAAGATTGGTGATGTAGGCTATAGGGTGAAGGTAAGGTCATCTCTAGTTGCTGTGTTTTGGTGTGATAATTGATGGTTGGCTGGTAGTTAAAACCAAATGCATAAAGAGTTGAATTTCTTTTTAAGAATTAGCAGGTGTCTGGTGGCTCGAATTTAACCTTCAGCTATTCTGTCTGCACACGAAATGCAGGGTTTGTTTTTGTTTGTTTTTGTTTGTTTCTTTCTTTGATGGTGAGAGAGAGTGGCTTCTTGAGGAATACTTCAGTTTTGAGGAGGATGATAAATTTAGTGTCAAGCGTATTGTTGCTTATGTATTTTACACTTTCAAATGTTTTGTTCAGTTGTTTGTTTTGTTGGGGTTTTTCCTGTTTTGTTTTTGTTTTTGGTTTTTTTTTTTTTAAAGGCTGGGTGTACTTTTTGGTTTCCATTTCTTTTTTTGATAATTTTGTGCTAATCCATTCTGCTGAGCATTCCCCTTTGAATTCTACTGTACCTTTCCTGAGGTAGGCCTCTGCTCTACCTTAGAGAAAGGGAAAACTGAGGCTTGGCGAATGATAATGATTTGAGAGATTTGTTTGAGTTGACAGCGTGAGTTGAGATAGAGAAAGCGGGGAATATTAATTCACATTTCCCCATTCAGTTCCCACAGTTTCCCTATATCTTAAGGAAGCATCTAATAGTAAATTGCATAATTATTTTTCATGATCAAGAGGGGAGAAAGTGGAAAAGCGTAAATTACTGTTTAGAAATTGTTGCCATGAGACATTGTCTATTCTGTCATAAAAATGGTAACTTGCTCGGTTTCTTCTGGTGTTTGGCATTACTGATTTATGCCCAGAAGACCAATGATTGCTTCTTCAAAGTGACAAGATTTAGACACTTGAGGAAAATGTATGGTAATTTCAGTAGTTAACAAAGAGCGCGTAGTCTGTTCCGTTGGGTGAGTTTATCTTCAGATCCTGACTAGCAGAGAGAAGCTATTGGAGCTTATGGGGAGCATGTTAGTACATGTATTTTGGGGCAGTTTTACATGGTATGACTTTGTCTCTTAATGGTCAAAGCTGTGAAACCATATAGAAATAATGTCTTTTATTAGACGAACCTGTAAAAGTGAGAACAAGCTGAAGTACACTTGATCACAATTCCATTTTTATCATTTGAGTCCATACTCTCTGAATTCCTGGGGTTTTTTTAATAAATAATATTTTGGCAAGCTTTAAGTTGAATACATCTTTAAAGTCCAAAGAGAAATTTAAAAAGTGGAGGGAGTGGTGTGGAATTGGTGTAGAAGAGTTAGGTTATACCATCCATCTTTTCTTCAAGTGGAATTTTTCATTTTATTGAGGACACAAATGAGAATGAAGTAGGTTATTTCCTTCCCTGCTCCACCTCCTTGGCACATGCATGCATGGTTAGTTACTCAGTGTATATTCAAACAAAGCCTGTGTCTAGAAGACTTGAAGTATTACAGGATGGAACTGCCTTAGCCAAAGCATAGTCAAAGGCTTCATACAGTGCTGCTGTTTCATGTTTGTGCAAACACAGCAAAGCTTTGCTTCCATTTAGTACCTGTGGCTACTAATGAAACCCACAGTTAATACTTAACCATCTTTATTTAACATTTCAGGAATGACTCTTAAGTGTTTCTAAGTGGCAGTATTTCTGATGTGCATCAGATAGATGCCTTGGCTAGAATTGCCCTCTTATTTGAGGAATGTTTAGCACGTGAAGGAATGCTTTTAGGGTCACTCCAGGCCATTTAAGGCATCTCAGCCAACTTGGCTCTCTCCCCTGTTTTGGAACACTCACTTGGTGTCTTCATTTTTCATCCGTGTGGGGCAGCTAAGGATGTCTGAATCTTAAACTACTCAAGTGTTCTTCTGCAGCAGTTGTCAGAGCAGGTGACACCTGAGGAGCACTTCTGTTGAAATTACTCAACAGAACTTGAAACGAAGGAAGAATAGGAAACTTGCAATAGAGGAGGAGGCTGGAGCACCTCTGCTATGAGGACAGGCCGAGTTTAGTCTCTTCAGCATGAAGAAGGAGATGTTATTGCAGCCCTCCAGTACCTGAAGGGGACCTACAGGAAAGATGGGGAGGGACTTTTTATAAGGGCTTGGTGATAGGACAAGGGGCAATGGTTTTAAGCTAGAGCAGGGTAGATTTAGGTGAGACGTTAGAAAGAAGTTCTTTACTACAAGGGTGGTGAGACACTGAATGGGTTGGCCAGAGTAGTTGTGGATGCCTTATCTCTGGAAGTGTTTAAGACCAGGCTGGATGGGGCTCTGAGCAACCTGCTGTAGTGGGAGGTGTCCGTGCCTATGGCAGGGGGATTGGAACTGGATGATATTTAAGGTCCCTTCCAACTCAAGCCATTCTATGAATAAGACTTTGATATTGATACTGGCCTCACTATGTTTTTTAAGATTTGTTAACTTTCTTCTGGCAGAATGAATAACTTTAAACATGGAACGGTACTTAGAGTTGTCTTAAGTGTGGTGGTTTTGTTTATTTATTTATTTTTTAATCTTTTGTCTCAAAGCTTGTTGGAGGCCACTTTGACTTGGAAATGAACTTTATCATCCAAGAAGTAGAGGGCATCACCTGCATGGTAGACTTGCTGGACAAGTGTGACATCACCTGCCAGGCTGAGGTGTGGAGCATGTTTACAGCAATCTTGAAGAAAAGCATACGCAATCTACAGGCGTGCACAGAAGTGGGGCTTGTTGAACAAGTGCTCAAGAGGATCGATAGAGCTGACAACATGATTGCAGGTACAGTTTCACCCAGTATGTGACTCAAACTGTATTCCTTTTATGCAAAACTTCGTAGAAACATTTATTAATCGGTAGAAATTTGACACTGCATTTTGTTAAGCAATTGTATTGCTGTTCTTTTCCTTTTCAGATCTCTTAGTGGATATGCTGGGCGTCTTGGCCAGCTATAACTTGACAGTTCGAGAGCTAAAGTTATTCTTCAGCAAGCTTCAAGGAGAAAAAGGGAGATGGGTAAAAGAAAACACAAAACTGAAACCATTTTTATAGTGCTGCTTGTATTTTTCCTAATGTTCATAAGTTAAAAGGCTGGCTGATAAACCTTATAATAAACAAATTTTAAATGCTAGAAGAAATACAGGATGCTGTCTGGTATTATATCAGTTATTTACAAGCAATTAAATACAGAGAGTAAAATAGTGATGAACTAAATTTCCTCCTGACTGGACTGATTGGTCTTTTTGAACACATAATACAATTCTAAGGAAGTGTTTCTGTGCGCATGTTTTTATCTGTTTAATTCCAGTTATGGGAAATTGAAGGAAAAAGGATTATTTTTTTTTTTTAGACAGAAGAGAAAGAATGTCTACATAGAGAGTTCAGTGTGCTCCTGTTCTCATGTTGTTGTTCTTTACCTGAAGACTGAAAAAAATTATCTAGTCAGGGGAATGAGAATTTGTGGCAGAAATTGAAATGAAGGAAATAAACTCCCACTGAAAAATCGTGTGTTTCTGCAGTTCCTGCGTGAACTAGAAAGGGAGAGGAGGGTCTCCTTTTACTGCTGAGAACCTCCTTCTCTAAAGTAAAAATGTGTATGTTGTGGAGGCCACAGGTAAATTTTCTTTGCCACAAAATCACTTAATGGAACTGGTAACTATTTTAACATCCATTTTACCTGCTTTGAATTTTAATTCACCTCCTGTTATCTCTAAATACTCTGCCTGATGCAGAAAAAAGGTACCATAGTGTCTGTCAACTTCAAAGGATTAAAAAAAAAATTGTATTCAATATAAAAGCCAGTATACAGAAATAATATAGCAAAATTTAAAAGACACTTTCAAATAACCTCAGAGATCTTAAATTATGCAAAAAAAAAAATACTCAAAACAGGGAGTTTAAACTAAATAGTTGAACATACAGAGTATGTTTAACCATAGAGGAATTAAAGTTGTCTCTGTAACATTAACTTTCTAATTTCCTGTCTCTCTGCTATTTGCATTTAATTTCCTTTCTTTATTAAAGACTAAATATAGAGGAAAGGAAGAGAAAAATGCCACAGTTGCATTGCTAAGGAGTTGCACAACTCCGTAAATCTTAAAATCGGCAGTGCTGTAAAGATACAAAGTCTTTGGCTACAACAAAAATGACATAGTTGAATTCTGTAGTGCTGAAGACTCTAAGCAGTGCTCAGTGTTGCCTTCAGATTCCTGAAGCACTGTTGTTTATCTGGCTACAATTTTGATAATGTTTGAAACACTTGTAACGGATCATTGCAATGCTTAGTTTTCAGAGGGTGGCTGCTTACAAGAGAGGAAAAAAGGCACTTTCAGGAGAAGATCAGAAGCATAAAATTGTAGTGTAAAAGTAGATCTACTGAAAGAGTTATGAAGTGGTAAAGATGACGCACAAAACTGTTCTGTCACTGAGCAGTATTTGCTGTACTTCTGTTGTGAGCTTATGCACTCAGCTTGGGGTTTATGGTATTAGAACCAAATCAAATGGTGGTAGGGAAGTGTTAAGTATTCACACTAACTGAGCACCCAGTTTAGGTGCTCTGAACTACCCTTGAGACTTTAATCTTTCTCCATGGACTTACATGAAGGGTTCTGTGTAACCAAAGATGCTTCAGTCTAGTATAAGACTGTAGCCTTGATGAAAATAGTCCTGCCTGCTGATCCTCCCTCTCCCTTTTGCTAGGTATTTCCCATCTCCCTTGTTCTGGCCCAGGTTTCATGCAGCCCCCCCAATTAATTTTTAGCTGGATCAGGTAATTTTCATTAGCTCCCTGCAAATCCACAAAAATGGTCGTGCTGATGAGAATGAGCAGATAGAGGCAGGCACCAACAGCCAGGGTCACTTTAGTTTATACTGAATGCAAGTGGCTCAGGCCTTTAAGTCCTTAATTGAGTTATCTAATTAATTGTATTTCAACACACCTATTGCATAGTGTGTGAAGGTATCCCTGACTCTTCTTTAAGGTTATTTATGGGAAGTGCAAAGTATCTCAGAGTATTACTCAACCATCTGCAAAGCTTTAAAATGTGTCAACATAACCTTTTTTTGCCTTCATAGTCTTTTCTTTCTTATAGTTGTATTTTATTTCTTTACATGTGTAATAATTCTCTTTGTCAGCCACCACATGCTGGGAAGTTACTGACTGTGTTAAAACACATGCCTCAGAAGTATGGACCTGATGCCTTCTTCAACTTCCCAGGAAAAAGTGCTGCAGTATGTAGATATTTTAAGTCTCTCGTTCATTCGCTTGTTGTTCTGTTATGGCCATTGGTTATTTTTATTTGGGGTGTTCTTTTGTCTTGCCTGTCATTGGCACAGACCTAGAATTTTAACCAATGTTTTTCTTTACCTGACACCTACATTATCCCTAAATAAATCAGTCTTGTAATAAAAGTGCATTATCACTATAGAAAGACAAATACTATTTCTCATCAGCTGGCCGGGGAGAGAAAATATAATGACACTTAACATAATACCAGTGTTTTGATAGGAAGACTTTCGCTGGTGGGGATTGTGTTACTTTTAAGGAAGTTTATCTGTCTGTCATATTGTAACTGGAAGGCTACATAGGCATGAGTTTCCAGAAAGAAAAGAATCTGTTAAGTGGAATGTGTATGATTCTCTTTTTATGGCTGGCTTCTTTTCATAGTTAGCTACTTTTCTGAATACAAACAACACTGTGTGAAAGGAAGGTTAGAAATCTGATTATTTTGTCAGGTTACTGCAAAACCAAATCAACTTGACTTGGCATTTTGAGGAGGTTTTTAAGGATTTAAGGCTTCCATTAAAACCTTTAATTTTTGAAGTGTAGGTTCCTATTACTAATCTCCTTTGTGGTAGAAAGACTAGTTTTAAATATTTTAATGAAATATTTTTAACAGTGGAGGACAAAAAGCACAGAAGTTAGGTCAGAATTTTTTTTTTACTGTAGAGAAACTGTACACACTTGTGCTGTATATCTGTATGTCAGGGTACATTTGTAGCGTGTATCTTAAGCTTGTATACTTTTAATATTGTGGTGTTGATCTTTCTACATGAATAACTTTGTTTTCTTTAGGCTATTGCCTTACCTCCTATAGCCAAGTGGCCCTACCAGAATGGCTTTACTTTCCACACTTGGCTAAGAATGGATCCTGTAAATAATATCAATGTGGATAAGGATAAGCCTTACTTATATTGGTGAGCATTATGTAAAACCCTGTTTCTGATGTTCAAGTTCTGTTAATTGTGTCAATGACTTTTGCTTCCATCTTTGTATGTGCTTATTTTGTTAGTTTTCGAACAAACAAAGGACTTGGTTATTCTGCTCACTTTGTTGGAGGCTGCTTGATCGTAACGTCCATAAAATCAAAGGGAAAAGGTTTCCAGCATTGTGTAAAATTTGATTTCAAGCCACAAAAGGTGAGTAAATTAATAAAATCTTTCAAAGAGGTTTCATAAATCTAAAAATGTAGCCTGAAGGGGAGTGTTGGAGTGTTGCAGCTATTGGTTAGGGGGAGTGTTGTAGCTGTTGATTAGGCTTGTCTTTCTGTGTAACAGCAGATACACTGCAATGAGCAAAACAAATTAGTGTTCTGATTCTGTAAATTCTTACAGCTTTTTAATTTTACTTATAAATGTGTAAGAAGGAGCTAGAAAATGCAGTTTACCAGAAGCTTTGTAAATTTGTGAGCCGTGTCTGAGTTCTTGGAGAACTTTTAGTACACTTACACAGCTTGAAAGTTACAAAGCTTGTGACTTTTTTTTTTTTTCCCCCTTCTCTGTTTATACTGTTTTCTCCCACCTCCAGACATTCTCTTCTCCTTTTCCTAAAGGATTTTGCTAAAGCTTGCCTTTATGTCATTGCTTACTTGATGTGGACGAAGGCAGTGTTATTTTAAGCAAGCATGATTACTAGCCCACATTTTGTTTTCCCAATCAAGCTATGACCCCATTTAATAGGAGTTTGGTCTTCTAATATGTGGGAGAACAGTCTATGAGTTCTTGAAAGTATGTTATACTTTTTTGCTATTCAGGTTGTCCAGAAAATAGTCTCCTTGCATTTGATTCTTTATTTTATGTATCATTTTAAACTTAACAATTGAAATTGATTGTATTATTGGTGTTCAAGGCTTCCTTGCCTATTCATTAGTAATATTCTATGTTAAAAATACTTCCTTTCTCATTTAGCTCTTCTGCTAATGTTTCTGGAGCAACTGGTGTAAACATTTTGTGGGAGAACAGGCCTCCCTGTGAATTTCTTTCCAGTAATCCTTTGCTCTAAATATGGACTCTGTGATGATTTGACATGTACAGCCTTTCCAAGTCTTGAGTCTGGAGCCATCCTTGCTCCTTGGAATGATAACATTAGCAGTAGTCCATTATGCTAACGGTAACCCAACCTAAAGCTTACTTACACGGTGATTTTAGTGGAAATTTCATTCAGTGTTGCCATGAAGACTTTGTGTTCTAGGCCATAAATATCTTTCAAGCTTCTGCGCCTACCTTTTGTGGGAAAAACCACCATACTATCCTCTAGAAGACTCACCAATGACTTAGTCTTTTAAAGTAAGAATGAAAGATTCATTTTAATTGACATAAATAACTGGATTTGTTCTACTGTCACCCTCTTTACTGCTTAAGCTACTTTAAGTGTCTACAGAATTGTATCAATTGTTTTCTTATCATTTAGTGGTATATGGTTACTATAGTGCACATCTACAACCGCTGGAAGAATAGTGAACTTCGATGTTACGTGAACGGGGAGCTGGCATCTTATGGAGAAATAACATGGTTTGTCAACACCAGTGATGTAAGTAATAGTAATATCCATAGTTGATCCTCTTGAGGGATTAAATAGATTTCCTTTGGCATTTTATTAATATACTTGCCCCATTTTAAGCATTTTAAAAAAAAGTTGGAATAAAATTAATAAGCTTTTGGTAGAGGAGTAGATTTTGCTTTTATACTTCTCAGACTTCTCAAAATTTGTTTCTGCTGAGATGCTTAAATGCTTGTTTATGTAAAAATAATATTCCCTGAGAAGATGTATATTCTTAGCATAACTTGCTTGTGTAATGTAGAGTAAACCCTGTTACTGGGTTCTGTTTCATTTTCAGACATTTGACAAATGTTTCCTGGGTTGTTCAGAAACAGCAGATGCCAACCGAGTGTTTTGTGGGCAAATGACATCGGTTTACCTTTTCAGTGAGGCTCTCAATGCTGCTCAGATCTTTGCCATTTATCAGCTTGGTCTGGGATATAAGGTATCTTAGAACTGACTGTGAAGTTTCCGAAGTTTAAATTTGATAAGACTCTTCATGGTGGATTATAAGAATGTTGTGACATCTTTGTGTTGTTCTAAAGATGTTCTTCTCTGTAATCTATCTAATATTGCCTCACAAACTGCAAGTAAGCATTAATTAATTATAAAACATAAATTTGTGTTCCTGCTTATTTCTCAAAATATCCATGTTGGTGGTTGGGTGAGGGAGGAGAACCACCACTGCTCTCTCTGGCTAGGTTCACTTTTTCATTGAGGCTGAAAACTTTAGATCCAGTATGATAGATTTGTTTTAGAAATGTAGCTTTATAGTTGATTGAGCTCGTCAGGGTTGTTTTTTTTTTTTAATGTGTGAAGCTAGTGCTGAGGATTAGTTTTGTTGCAGTGATTTATTGTTTGTTTTGTCATAGCCTGAGGGGCATGAATTGAAGACTGTTATTCCCTAGCAGCTGTACAAACATACGCTCAAAAAGATGGTTCCTATTCTGTCTGCTCCTCAATTATTAGTTCCTTCTGAGTGAACATTGCTGACTGTCATTCTGTTTCTAATGTGTTTCTTTTACATTACCCACCATTTTGGCAATGTCAGTCTGCAGGGGTCCAAAAAAAATTCTGCAGCTCTAACACTGTAAAATTAAATTTGACTCAACATTGTGGTGAGACCCCTTCTTTCTGAGGTCTTGCTAGATTGGAGAAACAATGTTTTAGTCATTTTTTGGCAATAGTTGTGTTCTGAACTGTATTCTTGGTGTGTGTAATCTTAACTTGAATTTTTTTTTTCTTTTCTTTTCTTTTTTTTTCTTTTTTTTTTTTTTTTCCCCCCCACTATCCAGGGAACATTCAAATTCAAAGCAGAAAGTGATCTCTTCCTTGCTGAACATCACAAATTGTTGCTATATGATGGCAAATTATCCAGTTCTATTGCTTTTATGTACAATCCAAGGGCTACAGATGCACAGCTGTGTCTAGAATCATCCCCTAAGGATAACCCTTCTATTTTTGTTCATTCGCCACATGCCCTCATGCTGCAGGTATTTCAACATTTGCATAGATTTGGAGGATACCAGTGATTTCTGTTTTGAAAAGCTGAAAATCAAGTTTTAGAGGGATTTGGACAACATAGGGAACTGCTGATAGCTTGGGATTTTTCAGTTGTCCCCCCTGCTACCTCCCCTGATTCTTGAATTGATGTGGATGCACAAGATTCTTAAGAAAAAGGTTTACTTTATCAAAGTTACAAGCTAAAAATGTCAGTATTACAAAGACTGTGTTAGCTTAAAAAAGAAAAAGTTCTTCCACATTTCTGATGCGTGTTTGCTCCCCAGGGGATATTAGTTATCTCCCATCCTTTGCCCTGTTAATATGACAATGTTTTCTTCCCTGTGCTTTGAACACCTTCATCTTTTAATTTGTCAGAAGCTTTTAATGTGTTCTGTTCTAGAGTTTCTCTATTACTAAGCACTTAGGGTTTTCAAGGCACCTCCTGTGTATTTAGTGGAGGTTCTGCACTGCAGACTGTCTAAAGCAGTAGGTCTGCCAGACCGAGCGTGGCTGAGGCAGCCAGTTTGTACTACTTGCCATTGCTTGTTATTTAGTCATAATACAATCTTTATACTGAAGACGTTTCAAACTTTTTAACATTTTCTGAAGGAGATTTTAATGTTTCTTAATTCTTCTTTGTCAGGATGTGAAAGCAGTCTTAACGCATTCTATCCAAAGTGCCCTGCACTCGATTGGAGGTGTGCAGGTGCTTTTCCCTCTCTTTGCACAGTTAGACTACAGGCAATATTCATCAGACCACATTGACACAACTGTTTGGTGAGTGCACGTACTTACTGCTGGTTTTCTACTTCTTAAGTAAAAGAAATAACCTCTTGCTTTAAGTGGCATAATGGTTTAAATTGTCTTGTGCAACGACTTATTTCTTAACAAAAAAGTGGCCTTGTTACAAGCCGGACCTTAAAGTGAAGTGTTTCTGCTTTTATCAAATAAAAGTTCTATAAGAGTTCACACAGAATCAAAATGTACATATTTCTACTTCTACTACACAACTTTTTTATTGTAAGATAATTACAGATAATTCTCTTGAACTTATTCCCGTCATGGGGAAAATCCACTGTGGAAGGCTTCAAGAGAAACTCCATGTAGTTGAAAAATTCATCCTTCTTGGAGCTATTTCTTGGATTTTTTTTTTTTTCTTTTTTGTCTTCTTGTTGTGGTTTTGTGTTTTAACCCTCGGGCCTTTTGGAAGACACTTATTCAGTGTTACCACCAAGCTTTTCCTCTGGTTTCAGCTCTTTTTCATCTCAGTTCAACTTCTGAACATCCAGGCAAAGAAATGGGTGGAGCTCCTAAACTAAAGAGTAGTATTAAAAGCAAAGGGATTGCTTTTTTAGAATCCTGATGTAGTTTGCTGTTTCATTGCACTTGTAGTTTCATGACTGTTAAAAGATGATTTACATCCATATTGTTGCTAAGAAGGGATGGTCACAATGTTCCTTCAGCCCATTTGTACTTCCCTGGGCCTCTCTTGAGCTTGCTCAGACTTGGACATCTATGTGATGAATAAGGAATTTGATTCAGTTGACAACTGGCCCAGCAATAAGAGGGGTTTTCAGCTGTCTTGATTCATAGGCACTAGTGCTGTGATGCAAGGGGAGGGGCATGGACATTTATTCTGGCAGCAGGACAGAATTAAATTGGCTTGAATCATTAGTAAAGCGTTGCTTAGAATATTGTTCAATATCTGCTCATCTGAAAGCAGTAAGAAGTGGAACAGCAGTTGTAACTGATCTTGCAGAAGTTTAAGTGCAATACAAAGCAGAGGGAAGTATGCGCTTTGCTGTTGCCTTTCTGCAAGTATTTTTAGAGTAATTTTGCTATTGTACATTTATCTCCATCTAGAATTTTAAGTTACAAGTGCATTAATTAAAAGCAAGAAGTTAGAGCTTTCAAAATGTAGTCTTGACTGTGGTTTTGAAAATATCTCATCGAGCATTTATGTAAGACTAAACATATCTCTGGGCTGGGTGATGGAAATGTTAATTTGGACATCCTTTCTGCTTCATTGTAAGCCATTAAAACCTTTTTGTGTACTACATCTTTATATTTTTCAGTTCTACTTTATTGGCTTTCATCATGGAGTTGTTGAAGAACTCCATTTCTATGCAAGAACAGATGCTTTCCTGTAAGGGCTTCCTTGTGATAGGGTATAGCCTAGAAAAGGTAAGCTAAAGCTATCTGGATGTCTTGCCTTTATTTTGAATTTTTTGGAGAGAGGTACTTTTCCTACCCTGTTGCTGGTCTCTTCCTTAAGCAGATCTTCTTTTACAGTCTTCCAAAGCCCATGTCACCCGAGCTGTACTAGAACTTTGCCTTGCCTTTTCGAAATATCTGAGCAACTTAAACAATGGGGTGCCCTTGCTGAAGCAGCTGTGTGATCATGTTCTCCTTAACCCTGCAATATGGATTCATATCCCAGCACAGGTAAAATTGCTTATTCTTATGAAGAAGGTATCTTAGGTATCAATTTGGGAGTGTTGAGACTAAGCCTGGGCTCCAGGAATTATAGTTCCTGGCTTCTCAACAGAAATCATACAGGAGCTGTTTTCAGATTTTGCTTTTCTGCATGTAGCTGTGGAGTTTTGCAGAATCCCAAGGTTTTCAGGGAGTTTGGAAATGTGCAGTGTTCTGCAGAGCAGAGCTGGTAATAACTTCTGCACTGACCCAGTCGGTGTTGTAGATTCAGAAGGAATTTTGGATGGGTTAGTTGGCAAAAACCCAGCAGATTTTAAGAGAAATTATCCCGGGTGTCAGGTTTGAAGTCTTAATTTAGGCTGACATGTTCCCTGCAGAGTTTTTTTTTGTATTGGTGAAATGATATTCTCTGTGTGTGAGCAGCTTGGTTGGAAACTTTCCAGTTGGTTCTACCAGAAAACTTCTTACCAGATTTTTTGATCTCCTCCATAAAGGGGTTTGTTTTGCATTTCAAAAACTGAGGCAGTACTAGCAATGTTACTGTTGGAGTTGTTGTAAAACATTTGTTAGCTACAGCTGAATTAAATTAAGTATTGTTTAAGTCATGATTTCTCAGAAGAAAAAGGGAAAGGAGCTGTGTAAACAGTTAAGCCTATAATGAATACTTAAGCCTATAATACAGACTCACCTTTCTATAATACTGCATGTGTGACCCTATTCTGAACAGAGAGGTTGGCCTAGATGATCTCCAGAGGTGCCTTCCCATCTCAGCTCTCCGTGGTGGTGTGAATACCAGGCTTTCACATACCTACGAGTGTGGACCAGCTTAAAAAAAACCCCATAGCACTCTACAGTTTTAGAAATAATATGAAATTTTTCATCAGTTTGCCAGAGTCTTAAGAGCTTTGTGACTGAACTTTGCAGAGAAAATCTATTTCTTTAAGACATTTTAATAGAAGAAATTTCAGAATGCAGTTGTCTGATGTTCTGCAATTTTGCTGTAATGATTTTTGATCTTCTTATGGGGTGTTGTAGGTTCAGCTGATCCTGTACACTTACCTGTCTACCGAGTTCATTGGCACTGTTAACATATATGGTGCAATCCGGCGGGTTGGGACCGTCCTTCTGGTCATGCACACGCTAAAGTACTATTACTGGGTAGTGAATCCTCAGGATCGCAGTGGTATAACTCCCAAGGGCATAGGTATGTATTGGTTTCTGCTCTCACAAGCTGGTGTCTGTTTTAAAATGCTGTTTTATAGAGTAGAACAGTATGTTTCAGAATTTTAACGGGAGGGGTTCACTGTAACAGCTTGAGCAGTGTGCTTATGTCCATAGCATATTCTTCAATACTTCTTTTTTTTCACAATCTAACGGAAACTTTCTTGAGACCTCGTATCCTCTGTCATCAAAGATCTGTGTGAATTAATGTTAGCTTAACCAGAACTGGTCAGAGAAGTGGTGGGGTTTTGTAAATGTAGAGCTGTTTCTGGGAATGTGGTCTCTTTATGGAGCTTAAGTACTTTTCTTGGAATTTCAGAGCGAGAAGCAAGTGATGAAAGCAAGCTGAATGTCGAGTGTTCCTTAGAATTCCTGCCACCAACTTCTCAAAATGACCAGCCCTTCCTATTAGAGGGTTGCAAAGATTGTTTTGTAGTATTCTGTGTCCTGTAAGGAGCAAAGCATCTGCGTTTTCTCGTTTCTTTTTAGTGAAGACATGTATTTACTTAGTTTCTGAACTGATTTATTGAGCCTAAGGCAAGTGTATGCGTAGGATAGTCTTACTAATAAAGTTTAATGGCATATTTTGCCTAGGCTGGTCTGCATTGAAAATAACTATTCTTAAACCGACTATGCCAGTGAGCCTATATGGTAGGAAAACAGGCTGGTATGATCACTTAGGTTTGCTAGTTGATTTGCTTTTCCCCGTTGATTAAGATCATAAGAGCTGTGAACCTAGGAGCAAATGTAAAAACTATCCCTAGAAATGCCTCTGCAACAGTTCATTTGCTTTCTCTACGAAAGCTTTTCCATGGCTTTGACATGTGGTCGCACCTGTTTTTTTAACCTTGCCTCTCCTGGGAACTACTCAGTGTTTGAGTATTTAAAATGTTTCACTGAAAATCTGCTTTACACGAGAATGGCAGAAGCAAGTCCTTTTGACTTGGAGTTAAATTAAATCGTGACTTTCAACGCAATCTTTATATAGAGATTCGTAAGATTGGGTTTTGTTGTGTATATAGCCACTGTGTAATAATGACACGTAGTTCTTCCTTTGGGATTTAGCAGAAGAACTTTCAAATGTCTCTGGTTTACAACTGTTATTAAATCTGGAAATCCTGACATAAAGTTCTCATACCAGTTGTACTCCTTGAATGAAGTTGGTTCACAGACAATGCAAGGAAGTGGTATGACCATGAAAAAAGTTCAGAGAGTTTTAAATAATTAACAATTAAATTATAACTAATTAATTAAAGCCTCGGTAGAACCTCACTGATGTGCATTTCTCTGAGAAAGTGATAAAATGTTCTGTAGTCTGAAGTGGAGGAAAGATAGCGTTACTTAGAATTGTGCACTCTTCACCTAAAAGATGCCTTGTATTTTTCTTTACGTGAAAAGGCACACTACCCTAACAACTGTTAATCTGCATTTCCTAGATCTACTTTTCTTCTTTTGTAGATGGGCCACGGCCTACTCAAAAAGAGATTTTATCTCTGCGAGCATTCTTGCTGATGTTCATTAAACAGCTAGTGATGAAGGTAGGATAACTTTGAATTGTGACAGGATATCTTCAGTTTCATAATGAAATGCTCTTTAATGTAGCAATTGTTTCTAAGCATGCTGAATTCCGTAACAAGTAAAAAGAAACGCCATGTAAGGTGCATCTTTTTATTGTGGCTTTCGTCACAGGAAGCAGTGATAAAGATGCATTTTTCTCCCTTTTAAGCTGTTTTTTTTATATCTAAAGTGGAGCTGTTAAATTATGAACTTAGAAATGTTTACTACTGGGGAAATAAGTATTTGATTTTTTTTAATTTTTTTTTTTTTTGTCTTAAAAGACTTTAAAGACCGAAGAGCAGTATTTGACATTATATGCTGTGGGGATCAGAAAGACTAGAGCAATGTTTCACAGCTGTTTGTTAGATACTAGAGGACTATTGAAATTCAGCAGTTCTGCTGCTTACAGACTCTTCTTAACCCTTTCCTGTTGCAAACTCTGGTCTCTCTCTTCTCTCCCTTTTATAGACTGACTTTTCTGTTTGAATCTAGCTGAAATTTTCCCCTCTTCTCTGTGTTGCCAAGGGACCAGTATGTTCTCTGTGCTCCTACCCTTAGCCCCAGTAGTATGAAGGCATAACCACCAGAAAAGTTCTGCTCTTGGCTCTCGTGCTCTTTCTTAAAACTGCATGTTCTGCAGTTGAAGTATCGGGGACAATTTAGTTATCAACTTTCATTAAATGTCAGCTTCTTTTTTTTTTTTTTTTTTTTTTTTTTTTTTTTTTTTTTTTTTTTTTTTTAATTCTTTTAAAATTTTGATCAGATTTATAACTGTGACATTTAGGAGATCCACAAGGACAATAAAAAGCACATCCATCCCTAAAGGCTGATTTTTCTGCAGGCTTTCTGTTTGTACACAGTGGTACAAAATATTTTGGGGAAATGAGATTTTAAAAACAAAAAGCCCTAGAAATGAAGAAGGCTGCTTTTCCCTGTGCTCACCCTGCTCTTAGACACTGTTGTGTTTTAGTTTATTTTCACCAAAAAGACTTCAAGGCACATTCCTGACATAAATGCCATAAATGATTT
Source organism: Megaceryle maxima (assembly GCA_024605025.1). Classification (NCBI taxonomy): domain Eukaryota; kingdom Metazoa; phylum Chordata; class Aves; order Coraciiformes; family Cerylidae; genus Megaceryle; species Megaceryle maxima. Next base: position 144,138 of record JANHGN010005331.1, on the reverse strand, counting down.
AAAGTTGTGCAAAGTTGATAGCAACTGACAATAGGATTCTGTAGTGGAATATAAGCAGCAAACAGCTGTAGGCATAGCTAACAGGCTTAGAATTAAACAGCCAGGTCTACTTTTGAATCCTCTTTGCCAGCTTCAATTTAATTCTTCTATTAATAGGAAGCTCTCGGTTCAAATTGTCTATATCAATTAACATGTGTTACTGTAATACTCTCATGTACATAATACTTTCTAGCTTATTTTTATGCCTCTCTTGGAGTTGTCTTAAAGCACTTTCATGACCTTTGGGGGGGTGGGGGGTGTATTTTTTAGGCAGGAAAAAAGCTGCCTTCCATCTATTATAGTACAAAGTGAAAACAAATTTGCATTGTGGGACTTGCTTTGTATATAACTATTGTTTGTAATAATGCTCTTGTGGGAACAGTACTTCTGTACTCGAAAGATGATAGTTAAAACTTGATTGTTTTCAAAGGACTATGGAATAAAAGAAGATGAGTTGCAAGCTATCCTCAACTACCTGCTTACTATACACGAGGTAATTTTTAATTCGGGGATGGGTGGGAGGAGAGGTCTACTACTTCTGCTGCTTGTGACCACCAAATACTTGAATGTTTTCAAATATTACCTTTTTTATGCCACAAGATGGCTCTGCAGAGGAAGTAGCAAACGTTGTCCAACTCTTCAGCATAGTGTGCCGAATTGCCAATATTCTTGCAGTGATTTAAGCCCCATGCTCAGTGCTAGATTGAAGTTCATTAAGCCAGCAAGTCAAAATGGTTTCTTATGTTGTTCTGCAAACTGATTTACCACACAGAAAAACAGATGGTGAGACTGACTTGGGGGGGGGGGAAAAAAGACATAACCTTGTTTTATGCTGCCTAAGTTATATTTTTTGTTTTTCTATTTTTTTATTCTGCTTCTTAAATAAAACAATAAAATTGAAAACATGGATTAAAAAATAAAGATGTATGTTAATGACATCTAAGAGAAGCATATAAACTTAATTGGGAGAAAATGTTGGTTACCACTGATACATCTGCATCTTCATATTTTAGCACCAGGAAAAGGCACTTTATGCCAGATGCAACATCAAAGACAAGGGAAATGGGGGCATAAATCTAACTGATCTCATCTCTGTGAGGGTGCTTGAAATGGGTAAAATAAGGAATTAATTGAACTTCACTTGAAGCAGTATGGATTTTTTTTGTTGTTGTTGTTTGGGGTTTTTTTTGTTTGGGTTTTTTTTTTGTTTGTTTGTTTTTTGTTTTTGTTTTTTTTTTACACCTATATTTTCCTTTTATACTCTGTGCTAGTTACTACTACTTGATAGTACCACAGTCAAGCAATTTAAGTCATTCCACTTTATATGGAGATGTAAAACATAGGATGCTTGGTAACATGTAAGAGTGAACAAAACAACAAACTTTATGTAGCTGTCAGAGGAGGAGGTAATATTTTAACTACCTTAGCTGTTTGTGTGCTCCAGTCTAAAAGATCCATGAGTGCTGAGTCCCACAGAATTAAGTAGTCAGTGGTAAAATCAGAAAAGCATCAAAAAAAGTAAAATTCAGCTTTCTTAGAGCTCATTCATCAGTGATAGCATCTGTAATGTAAGCTAGTGATATCACTAGGTAAACACAGTTGTTCAGGCAGTGGACAGCTGAAGAAAGAATCAGAATATTTATTTGTTCAAAAGTGGTGGAAGATATTTTGGTTTATTTTAAGTAAGCTTTCATTTTAATACCCCAAAGAACAGGAAAAGAAGACAGTGGCATTTTGCTACTTTGTTGGTTAAACCAACTTAATAAAGTGAAGTTTAGACTAACAGTATGGAAAACTTTACGGAGCAGTGGGAATTATCCTTATTAAATGTTGTCTGTGGCAGGTGGTGGTATTCCCCCCCCCCCCCCCCCCCCCCCGCCGCCCCCCCTTCTTTGCGGCGATGAGCAGCACAACCCCCCACCACCACACCACA